>JAJONR010004386.1:0-41556 GCA_029582245.1 Solanum etuberosum
CCCCCCCCCCCCCCCCCCCCCCCCCCCGGAATAGGACACTGATAAAGCTTAGGTGTTCCTTTGGAATTTCAGTCCTAGTCTAGGGGATACTTGTATCTTATCCCTATTTAATTCCTTTCTTTAAAGAATTGAATAATAAACCTAAGTATCATTGCAACTCCATTAACTGAAGTAATAATTTGGGGGTTATTCCGCATTGACTTTGTTTCTTTAATTGACCTAATTGTTCTCCTTTCTTGAATCTCGGGCCATGAGGTACATTTAACACAAATTGAATGTTTTTAAAAAACTTTTATCATCTTTTTCTTAACCTGCCTATATTAGATCTGTTTCGATTTTGGTTGTTCTTGTTATAGTTTTTGGGTGTGAAAGTAAATATATGGTTCAACAACTCTTTTCTTTTTTAGAACTCCAAATTTTGAACATTCTAGTTGGTAAACTAACAAGCGAAATTCAAAGTAAACAATGTTGGATATTGAAACATATTTCTTGCAAGTGGAATCTATAGAGAATAGCAGAAGAAAATATAACTTGGGGAGACTTTTGCTAGCCCAATATAATTAACTAAGATGAGAAGATTCAACTATGGAACAAGAAACTAGAAAGGAGAATGAAAATTTTGGTAGAGAACATTATTATGGAAAAAGACTCTTGAATTGCTTTCCATTTGGGTTGAATGGATTTTGGGTTGATACAAATGTACATGATCATTCTCTATTTATACTTAACTATTGACTATGATGGTTCTAGATATTACAAGATCTAGACTATTCTATGATATTCTACAAATATCTAATTATCTAGAATATCTATAATAAAATTCTAGTAACTTTATCTTCTACTCTAGAATATCGAGATATTTTTACAAGGTGCTTATCCTATATAATACACTACACTATTCTAGAAACTTTATAACTAGAACAATCTATGATATTCCAAAAAAATAAACTTTAACTTTTTCACTCCCCCTTAAATTATTTTCTTGGAAACTACCCCCTGCTTGTAAGGAAAAACTCAAACGAAGCTTTGAACCAAGCCTAGGTGAACATATCAACAGTTTTTTTTCAAACTCCTCTTGCTTCTTCAAATGATTAAGGTTTTCTGTCATTAGGCTTGCAAAGAAACATAAATATGTACCAGTAAAGTTTTCATCTTTGTAGCGAGCTAGCTTGATAATTTTTCTGGGTGGCCTTTCCAAACCCTGTGAATTATCTCGTTGCTTTGTTCCTAGACTCCCCCTTTCTCTTAGTTTCCCGATAGTTGTACTAGAGAACAAACTATTATGGGTAAGTTTGGAATTCCATCGTTCATGATTTTAGAAGCTGCTCATTTTGACACAAACCTATTACACATGGAGATTTCATTAATATTATTAGCCTCCTCTTTCAAATCAGTGATGATATAACCATTAATTTTCTTCGAAACCTCACACAATCATAGGATCCACCACTAGATTCAATTTCCAGGTCAGCGATAAATAGTTTGTCATATTTTGAGCTTTCGACAATCATATCGTTTGTCTCTCTATATGAAATTAAGACTTCAACTTCACCTCCATCATAAATTAGGTCTTCATCTATTCCATTTGCTACAAATGTTTTCTCTAAGTTGGTGATTGCCCTCGATAAGACATATGATTGACTAGAGACTTCAACTACAACTAAATCTCCTTAATACTTACTCTGCAAAGGTCAATATTGGCAAATATAGTTTTAGACACTATCACCTCAGGTTCTTTTTCAACATCCTTCACATCCATACTTTTATTGTCGAGTTTCAGATTCTGCTTCTTTGATTTCCTAGTCTTCTTCTTAAGTAGCTTTCTTAGTTTGACTCATATTGCTCTTCTTACCTCAACAATATCTTTTTATGTGTCCTATTTTTCCACACCGATAACGTTTGAGAGTCTTATAGTTATTAATAGACTTTCCCTCCTTTCCAGGTGATCTTAAATCACCTAAGGATTAAGTGTGCTACATATTTCTTATTTTTCCTTTGAAACTCCTTTTGTCAGCTACAAGTACATTTCCTTCCCCTTCCTTGACAAATACACCAGTAAACTGTTTGGCTAGTAACTCTTGTGACGACAACAAATTCTCAACTTCCTCCGAGGATGGTTGGTGAGCATATCCTTGAATTGAAGTCAACAACTGAATATATTCAGGTTTCAAACTACAAATAATATTTCTTCTTAGTCATGATTTAGAGATAGTCTCTTTCGGGTTCAATAAATATCTCTCAGAACTTAAAATCTTAATCTTCAATAAATACTCTGTAGTTTAAAGATTACCCTAAATGGTGTTAGCCAATTCATTCTCCAATATATTTAGCCGTGCTTCATTTTTCTTGTTGAACAACTAATCAAGGGTCCTCCATATTTCATGATTTGATTTAAACTTTTTACTATAGTCAAATAAACTAGAGGAGATTGACCTCTTCAAGATGAACTTTGCCTTCACATTGGTCTTCTTCCACTTCTTTTATGTGCTTCTATTTTCTAGTCTGTCGTTAGGAGGACTTGTGTTATTTTCATTAACAACACCCCACAAATCCTCTCCAACAAGGTATGATTAAATCGCTTCCATACATTGTAATTTGACTAGTTCAATAATTCTACCCCTAGTCCATTAACACGACCACTTAAATCCATAAGGACAAACTAGTTGAATCTACGACTAGCCCAATATTGAAATAAAATATAGAAGCCAACATATGATTATGGAACTAATACTATGTAGAGAATAACAGAAAAAAAGTATAATAACTTATGCATAAAGAAACGAGAGCAGAAGATAGGAAAATTGCAATCATTATTATTGACTATATGGTTGCTGTAACACCCTGTATCCTAGAAAGACCAACCAGCAGGCTTTTCAGAAGTTGTAGGTGCCACCGACGGGTGGCATCCACGGACCGTAGGGTGACCCATGGACCGTAGGTGGGGTCCGTGGTTGGCCACCTGGAACCCACCCAGAAACCCCCAAGAAAATTCAGCTAAGGGTTGACCTTCGCCAGGACCTATGGACCGTAAGTGGGACCATGATCCATGGATCGAGGTTCACAGAAAACCCCCAGAAAACCCCGACCCACGGCCAGGACCTACGGACTGTCACTGGGACCATGCTCCGTGGATCATGGCTCGCATATCTCATTCTATGAAGGCAATCGATGACTGACCAGGACGGACCGTAGGTGGGACCGCGGTCCGTGGACTAGGTCCATCGTTGGCCCCGACAGCTCTCCAGGTATGCTCATTATGAATTTAAGGTAAGGTACAACGTCAGTCCAAGAGTACAGACTCAAGTTCACCCAGCTCTCCAGGTATGCTCCTCATATGGTTGCTGATTCGAGGGTACATATGAGAGAGTTTCTGTATGGATTATCCGACTTGGTAAAAAAAAAGTGCAGAAATGCTATGTTGTTAGATGAGATGAATATCTCTAGGCTCATGAATCATGCTCAGCAGGTTGAGGGAGATAAGCTTAGGGAAATGGCTTAGAACCAACATTTACTCATATAAAATCAGGTAGACCAACCTTAGAGAAACACCCCCACACTTTTAGAAATTTCAAGTTAGGAGCAAACCCTTTCCACAACTCATATGAGGTCTTGTATAACTTCTTGTGAAGGACTCTATTAAGAATAAAACTTCCAGACAAGACTGCTTCTCTCCACATATTGTCAGATAGACCAGAGATTAAAATCATAGAATTCATCATTTCTTTAAGGGTTCTTTTTTCCGTTCAGCTACACCATTTTGTTGGAGAATATAGGAAGCACTAACCTCATGTATAATACCATTTCTCATAAAAATCCTCTAGAAGTTTAGTACTATATTCACCGCCCCTGTTAGATTTAAATCTCTTAATTTTTCTGTCTAATTGACAATCTCTTGCACAACGTTCAGTACAAACAAGCCTCCACTAAGATATCCCTTCCCAACAAAGTCTCCTCTATGAGAATTAATGATTTTATCAGCTTCAAAAACAAGTTTAAGGCCTACTTTGTTGAGAAGTGCTCCGGAAACTAAGTTTCTACGGAGGGAGGGAACATACAAAACATTGTTCAAGGCTAAAGTTTTTCCAGAAGTTAATTTAAGTAAAAAAAAATCCTTTACCCATTACTACAAAAGTAGTCCAGTTACCCATTCACACTCGCCAGCAGTGGACTTCTCAAAGTCATGGAATAACTCCTTATTGGCACAAAAATGTCTTGAAGCGCCTGTGTCTAGCACCTAGTAAGTTTTGTTAGCCACCAGATTTGCCTCTATGACTACAACAACAATCAATTCATTACCCTAA
Organism: Solanum etuberosum; assembly: GCA_029582245.1. Classification (NCBI taxonomy): domain Eukaryota; kingdom Viridiplantae; phylum Streptophyta; class Magnoliopsida; order Solanales; family Solanaceae; genus Solanum; species Solanum etuberosum. The sequence goes on from JAJONR010004386.1 coordinate 4,302, forward strand.
GCAAGATGAGCTTGGACATCACTCTGTCCTTCCTGCTTTGAGTCTTGCCTTTTTCTTTGATAGCACTTGGCAGCCCTGTGACCAAGTTTTCCACAAACAAAACAAAGAGCCTTTGATTTTTAAATTTGGCACTCCGACCTGTTAGATTGATTTTTCTTCTTCATATGTTTCTTTTTCATGACTTTCTTCTGTTTTCCTTTGAACTTGTCTTTCACAACAATACCAGAAGATTCAACAAGATTAACTTTATAAGAATTAATAAAAGTTCTTCCATCTTATCTTTGAGACAATTCGCCTCTTCACTCTCGTATGAATAATAATTTCTTGGAGAGTTAAATGCTTTTTCTTATATTTTAATTGATTTCTATAATCACTCCAAGATGGTGGAAATTTTTCAAGTAAAACATTAGCCTGAAAAATCTCACACATTTTCATGTTCTCGTTGAGAAAATCAACCGTCAAATTTTCATATTCATGAACTTGTTTCATTATTGGCTTATTGTCAACCATTTGGAATTTAATCCACTGACCGACAACATATTTTTTCTTTCTTGCATAATCAGTACCATATTTCTTTTCAAAACTATCCCATATTTCTTTGGAAGATTTATAAGTAACAAATAAATCAAATAAAAGATTACTCATATGATTAAGCGAGTGTCATCTCACAGTTTTGTTATCCTTTTCAAACATCTTTTTAGAAACATCATCAACAACCATAACATTGTTAGAATCAGTAGTAGTATTAGAACCATTCATAGAAGTTTCATTAAATAAAACATAATCAACTTCTAATTGTTCAAAGAAAATAAAAAGTTTTTGTGACCAACATTTAAAATTGTTTCCATCATCAGGCTCAAGTTTTAAAAAATCAGAAAAAGTTTTGTTAAAAGTAATAGTTCGTCACGTCCCGGGCCTACACTCTGGATGTAATTGGCACTCAAAAACCATTGTTGGTTCCCAAGCGAACCCTTGGCCTGGCTCATTACTCAGCGGAACACTTACTCAAGAAAAATGAAAACTCATAATGCAGAAATAATTTTAAAAATGTAATTTAAACTCACCTCCAATAATCATTTGAAAATAATTTAACAAGTATTGGTTAAATGCCTCATGAACTCAAAACATTACAACAACAAAGGGAATAATTATAAACTCCTCGACCTTTAAACTATCTATGAATCCTCTACTATTACAGAAGGATTATCGAGACAAGACCCTCGACACCATAACAAACTGAAAGAAAAAGTGGAACCCACTGGAAGCAAAGAGGCTCACCAAAGCTAACTGGAACTGCAAGTGGTCTGAACGGAGCATCTATTGATCACCCAGAATAATTGTATCTGCATCGTAAAAAGATGCAAGCCAAATGGCGTCAGAATATTGAATGTACGAGCATGTAAGGGGAATTTTAAAGTATAAACATCAGCTTGAACTGATAAAAAAAAAGAAACATACTTACCTTTTCTCGAACTCACTCAACTCAACTCAAACCCCACTTCAGGATAGGATACTCAACTCAAAGATAAGATACTCAACTCTAAGGTAAGGTACTCAACTCAAAGATACTCAACTCAAGATACTCAAGGATAAAGCAACATTAAAAGAGACAATATATGGAAAGCTTTCAAAATAGTAGATAATAACTCAATTGTATGCAAAAATACAATAACAACTCAATTTTATGTAAGAATACAATAATAACTCTTATTTGTGAGATTTCTCTAACCGACAACCATCATTATGAGCTATGTGATGATACAGCGTCTCACCCACGCTGCCAGAACTATCCTATACCTTGCCGGAGTATAATACATCATCAACTAAGTCGATCCACTAAGCTATGCTTAAAATCAATAAGGAATCATCTAAAAAGTATGACCCTTTTTACCCATGTTGGCATACATGGTTTATGAGGACTTTGAGTTGTCTGAACTCGTCCCCATATCGGTGCTCAATACTACTTTCAATAATATAACTCATGCTCATATGTTTAAAAACATTTCCTCATCCTCAAACTTTGAGACTCATTTGGAAATCAAAGTTTCCTCTCATTTTAAACTCCTTATGAACTCCTTATATTCATTTCGAAAACATGAACCTCAACTCTCCTCATCCTCGTTTACTCAAGTCTTAAAACAAATTAAAAATAATTGTAAAAGACTTCTCAAAATAGGGTTCATGCCGAATTATGGATGTGAACGACTCAATTCAATATTTTCAATAACCATATATAGAACTCAATACTCAGAACTCAACAACTCCAGAACTCAAGGACTCAATGATACTACTCATCTCAAGAATGCTCGACTCATAGGGTTCATGCAGAATTATGGCCATGAAAAACTCAACTCAAGGACCTTCATGTGTAACATGTAGTAGTCCCATAATTAGGAATATAATCCCAAAAGGATTAGGAAATCAATACTAAAGAACTTAGAACTCGAAAATACTACTCCTCTCAAAGATACTCAATTTATAGAGTTCATACGCAATTATGGGCATGAACGACTCTACTCAAGGATCACAATAATAATTTAGACTCATGAATACACTCTTCTCATTTCATACTCACATACTCGAGTCTTGAAAAAAATTATAAGTAATTGCAGAAGACTCCTCGAACAGACTCAAAGGGACTTTCTCAAACTTTACTCTTAACTCTATCTTGAATTTGAAGTATGAATTAAAAATTTATGACTTGTATATGAATGATATATCAAGGATTAATGAAGATATTAAGTTTTGATATCAAGTAGAGAACGTAGGTACGATTCGAGGAAACTCACAAGGAAATAAGGTCGGAAGGGTAGGGGACCTGGCGACCCTAGCGCACTGAATGGCGCGGGGTGCCAACCCCTTAACTATTGAAGGTGGTTTTGGGCGCACTGAGTGGTGCAGTGCGCCAGGCCCCAAAATGCTAGAAGTGGCTTGGGGCGCACTAAGTGGCGCGGTGCCCCACCCCTATACCCAGGTTTTGACAAATTTTCTTGCTTCAAATTCATGTCTAACTCCCCTAGAGTCAAATGATTTCCCTCAAACTCTTTTGGATTCTCAGACCCATCCTAATTACAATGAAATCTACTCAAAATTACTCCATAACAATACTCAAACACAAGATCCTCATCTCAAGAACTCATCAAATCCCAATATCAAATATTTAAGAACGAAACTTCAAGAAACTTATCAAGAAACTCAATATACCCAATCTTATGGATGAAATTCATAAATAAACTCATGATTGGCGTGTGGATGAACAAACCCAGCACTATGGAAACTTACATACCTTAAAGAACTAGTTTCTTGGCGAAATTTTGGATGTACGGTTGGAACCTTGAACCTTTTCTCCTCTTGAACTTACTCTCTAAAGCCCTAAACATTTTGGGGATGAGTGAAACTGATTCTAATCATTTTAGACCCTAAATTGGGTGTAATTCATGCTTAGACTAAGTGGGGGTAAGGAAAAGAATAAAATACCCCTCTTTAGTTCGGGTGAAAAAGCCCTATCTAGAGAGGCTGCACTTAAATGGTCATATCTCCCTCATCCTAACTCGAATCTTAGAAAACTCGATGGCGTTGGATAGAGGACTCAAGGATCTTCGATTTGATACCTCATGGGCCACCTAACTCTTTATGTGCTAAAAGTTATGGTCATTTGAAGTTGACCCAAAACTTAAAATAACTTACGGATGACTTGAATGAATTTCTTTTCAGTTCTTTTTGGAACTCGAGGTGCTACATCTAGTGACTTTAACACCTAAGAAAATTTAAATTCCTCTGTAAAATCTTACTTACAACAAAGAATTGTTCGAGTCTTAGCTCAAAAAATTTCGAGGTGTTACAGTATCTCCCTCTTGGGATCATTCATCCTCGAATGACAACTGGACTGGGAATGGAACGGGGTTACTCTTACCATCTCCTCGGACTCCTGAACTTGTCTACTAACATAGGCTGAACTGATTCATACTAAGAGTTGAGACTCTCCATATCACATATCTCAAGAACGATATTGTTGTGAACATAGTCACGCTCTCTTTGAAGTTACCTTATCTGAAACAAAGGAAGTCTGGGCATGAAGTAAGAATAGGAATACCTTTCCCATGATAATGTGACTGCTAGTTGTTAAGCTTACCAACACTCCTCAACTACGCTCTTCTTTCCTTATCACCATACCTCTTTGGCTGCAACTCATAGCTCCCACAAGGGTACATGACTTCTCTTACCAAGGTCTGAGTCTAACAGCACGCTCTTACTATATTCAAGCTTAACCTAAATCCTAGAGTTCGGGTTCTATACCTCTCTATAGGGAATCTCATCCCAAGAATATTACTCTTTACCACCACATTTAATCAACATTTGGCTCATATAAAGAACCACCTAATGTTTCACAACACCACACTCAAGCTTAGTACTCTAACAACTCCATGGACTCCTACTAACCAGCTCCTTAAGAAGTTCTCATTCTCTTATCATCTCTGTCATACCAACTAGAATTTCCCGCATTACTACTCAGAACCAACTAAGGGCTCTCATTTAACTATTTCTCATAGTAAAACCTCATCCTCCTCTTCCTCCATATTTATATCCTTAGATAGAATTATCACACCATCATTATGACGATAAGAACATTAACCTTCTCCTTCTAAAATCACTCCACTACTAAAACGACCTCTGAAAAGATATCTCCCATACCCTTTTGAACTCATTCTTATCTTATTCTCAACACTTGACTTGATTTCTCATCTTAGCATCTCCCCTTAGATCTAAAGCTGACACTTGAAAGCTATGGACCTATTCCATCATCTCTAAACTAGTCTACATCCCCCTTTACTCTAACACTCTGGAAAAGTTTATCTCATGACTACCGAATTCTCCATAAGCAGGTACTAAGAACTCTTTCTAAGATATTTCTCTTGACCTCTTCTCATTGTCTCCTAATGCTGCTTCATCCAACTCTTTAGGAAAATTACACTTGCACCAGCCTATCCCATATTGGCAGCTCAGTTATACAATCTAGGCACACATAGAAAAAAAAATCATAACCTCAATTGGGACCTTGCCTGGCCACAAACCATCTCGGGTGTACCTCTTACTACTCTACCTTCATTTCTCTCCTCTATGGGTCATAATACCACATTTTTATTGCAAGGTACTACTTTGATCCCATCACATATTTCAGATCAAACCTACAAGATCAGATCTCAAAACTAACACCATCACCCTCATGTTGCCATTTTTTTTATCACGACACTCATCCCAATTCAAGCTTAGTGTCTAGTACTAAACACGGATATCAATACGATTTCTCACACCTTATACTACTTGTGAATACCAGAAAAGTCAAGAAACATTCACCCACTAAGATCTCATTACAAGTAGGAAATCTTTAGCTTTTCGTCTACCTACCTACATATTACCTTCACCTTACATTTCACAACTTAAGTACTATTTACTCACTTACTGCGCATTACCTCTCAAATAGTTCCATTATCTTCTGAATACCATAGGGTCCCCCTTAAAAAATCATAAGCCTAGCTTGGGTCTATCACCTCATGAATACTCTACTTTCTGATTCCACCAATATATTTTGTCTTCTATAACACGAAGGCACATCGACATCAACTCTATTCTGGTTATAAGTATACTATATCTCATCCTGACTAGTAACTATTCCACTTCCTTCTCTCAAGAACTCTCTACAAGATTATTATTCCTTATTCTACTCATAAAGAAACTCATCACTTATAACTGACTGGGTGCATGATTGTAATAACATAATCTGCCCCATCACTGTCTCCCCCTCATAGATTTCTACACCTCTGCATGCTTTTCTCTAACTTAAATGCACTCTTTACTACTGCTGCTCATAATCTCATAATTCATACTATCTTTTAGGGTGAAAATGTTACCCAAGATCTAAAACACACTTTCTTATAATGGTCTCACCTGAATAAGGTTTAGAGAAGAGAGTACATCTCGATTTAAGCTCAAACGCACGATTCGTATGAATGTGAGTACATTCTTTCAAACTTAATAGTTAACTCACTCATAGGCTCCTCTCGAGCCCCTCTACAGTCTCATAACCTCTTCAAGATTTTTGCTAAGAATAACTCATCCATAAGGATCTTGGGCTTTACCCTTAAACCTCCTTTAGTATGAGGGGTAGTCGAATGGATATGCGAACGCATGAGTTAGAATAAGTTTCTATGACATAGTTCTATTGCATGATTAAGAGTACGAAGAAGGGAAACTATTCTTAAATGCCTGTAGTCCCTCATTTATAGAAGTGGGCCCCTCACAACCATAAACAAGACCCTACTGACACGGCTTCATAGACACCCTAGGACACTTAAACTCTATGCTCTATTAGCAAGTTTGTCACACCCCAAGCCTACATCATGGACGTAACTGGCACTCGAAAACCATTGTTGGTTCCCAAGCGAACCCTTGGCCTGACTTATTACTCAGTGGAAGACTTACTCAAGCAAAATGAAAACTCAAATGCAGAAATAACTTTAAAAACTTAATTTAAACTCAACTCCAATAATTGTTTGAAAATAATTTAACAAGTATTAGTTAAATGCCTCATGAACTCAAAACCTTACAACAACAAAGGGAATAATGATAATCTCTTCTACCTTTAAACTATCTATGAAGCATCTACTATTATAGAAGGATTATCCAGACAAGACCCTCACATCCTAACAAACTGAAAGAAAAAGTGGAACCCTCCGGAAGCAACGAGGCTCACCAAAGCTAACTGGAACTGCAAGTGGTCTCAACAGAGCGTCTATTGATGACCCTGAATACATGTATTTGCATCGTAAAAAGATGCAGGCCAAATGGTGTCAGTACATTGAATGTACGAGCATGTAAGGGGAATTCTAAAGCATAAACATAAGCTTGAACTGATAAAAAAGAAACATACTTCCTTCTTCTCAAACTCAATCAACTCAACTCAAACCCCACTCCAGGATAGGATACTCAACTCAAAGATAAGATACTCAACTCTAAGGTAAGGTACTCAACTCAAGATACTCAAGGATAAAGCAAAAAAAAAAGATGCAATATATGGAAAGCTTTCAAAATAGTAGATAATAACTAAATTGTATGCAAATATACAATAACAACTCAATTGTATGTAAGAATACAGTAATAACTCTTATTTGGGAGATTCTCTAACCGACAACCATCACTATGAGCTATGTGATGAAACAACGTCTCGCCCATGCTGCCAGAACTGTCCTAAACCTTGTCGGAGTATAAGACATCCTCAGCTAATTGGATCCACTAAGCGATTATTAAAAATAATAAGGAATCATCTAAAAAGTATGACCTTTTTACCCATGTTGGCATACATGGTTTATGAGGACTTTGAGTTGTCTGAACTCATCCCCATATCGGTGCTCAATACAACTCCCAATAATATAACTCATGCTCATATGTTTAAAAACATTTCCTCATCCTTAAACTTTGAGATTATTATTCGAAAGGTTCTCTTAAAAGAGATAGTACTCAAAAACTTCTCATTAACTCATTTGGAAATCAAAGTTTCCTCTCATTTTAAATGTAAAACATTTACTCTTGGGAATACTTAGTTCCCTTATATTCATTTCAAAAATAGGAAACTCAACTCTCCTCATGCTCATTCTATTTTACTCAAGTCTTAAAACAAATTAAAAATAATTCTAAAAGACTTCTCAAAATAGGGTTCATGCCGAATTATGGACGTGAACGACTCAATTCAAGGTTTTCAATAACCATATATAGAAATCAATACTCGGAACTCAAAAACTCCAGAACTCAAGGACTCAATGATACTACTTATCTCAAGAATGTCCAACTCATAGGGTTCATGCGGAATTATGTGCATGAATAACTCAACTCAAGGACCTTCATGTGTAACATTTAGTAGTCTCATAATTAGGAATATAATCCCAAAAGGATTAGGAACTCAATACTCAAGAACTTAGAACACGAAAATACTACACCTCTCAAAGATACTAAATTTATGATGTTCATACGGAATTATCGGCATGAACGACTCGACTCAAGGATATCAATAAAAATGTAGACTCATGAATACACTCTTCTTATTCTCATACTTACTTACTCGAGTCTTGAAATAAATTATAAGTAATTGTAGAAGACTCCTTGAATAGACTCAAAGGGACTTTCTCAAACTTTACTCTTAACTCTATCTTGAATTTGAAGTATGAATTCAAGAGTTATGACTTGGATATGAATCATCTCTCAAGGATTAATGAAGATTTTAAGTGTGGACGTAAAGTACATAACATAGGTAGGATTCGAGGGAACTCACACGGAAAGAAGGTCGGAAGGGTAGGGGACCTGGCGACCCTGGCGCACTAAGTGGCGCGGGGATCCAGCCCCTAAACTATAAAAAGTGGTTTGGGCGCACTGAGTGGCATGGTGTGCCAGGCCCCAAACTGATGGAAGTTGTTTGGGCGCACTGAGTGGCATGGTGTGCCAGGCCCCAAACTGATGGAAGTTGTTTGGGGTGCACTGAGTGGCGCGGCGCCCCACCCCTATACCCAGGTTGTGACAAATTTTCTTGCTTCAAATTCATGTCTAACTCCTATAAAATTGAACGATTTCCTCAAACTCTTTTGGATTCTCAGACCCACCATAATTAAAACGAAATCCACTAAAAATTACTCAAGAACAATACTCAAACACAAGATCCTCATCTCAAGAACTCATCAAATCCCAATATCAAAGATACAAGAAACTCATTAAGAAACTCAATATGCCCAATCTTATGGATGAAATTCGTAAAATAAACTCATGATTGGCGTGTGGGTGAACAAACCCAATACTAGGGAAACTTACATACCTTAAAGAACTAGGTTCTTGGCGAAATGTTAGATGAACAATTGGAACCTTGAAGTTTTCTCCTCTTGAACCTCCTCTCTAAAGCCCTAAGTATTTTGGGGATGAATGAAACTGATTCTAATCAGTTTAGACCCTAAATTGGGTGTAATTCACGCTTAGACTAAGTGGGGGTAAGGAAAAGACTAATATACCCCTCCTTAGTTCGGGTGAAAAAGCCCTATCTAGAGAGGCTGCACTCAAACGGTCATATCTCCCTTATCCAAACTCGAATGTTAGCAAATTTGGTGGTGTTGGAAAGAGTACTCAAAGATCTTCAATTTGATACCTCATGAGCCACTTAACTCCTTATGTGCTAAAAGTTATGTTCATTTGAAGTTGACCCAAAACTTAAAAGAACTTACGGACGACTTGAATGAATTTCTTTTTGGAACTCGAGGTGCTACATCTAGTGACTTTAACACCTAAGAAAATTTAAATTCCTAGGTAAAATCTTACTCACAACGAAGAATGGTTTGAGTCTTAGCTCAAAAAATTCCGGGGTGTTACATAGCCATTTATCAATATTGTTTGTAAGTAAAATGGCTTTCAAATTGTTCTAAAACATTCTACAATATTGATATTGGATTGGAATTGCAAAACAGTAAACAACTTATTACAAACAATATGTCGTGGCAAACCACTACCTTGAAAGAGATTTCGGCCCGACTCCGGTATAAATCATTGTAGCGGGTCGCTCCCCAAGGTTCCATAGTTACTCTCAAACACATGCACCCGTGGCTGAAAGTTTGGAGGTTGCCCAAAACCAACTGTGCAAAAAATATTCTAAGAATAAGCTAAGAAGAAAGGAAGAGAAAGTTTTTCTCTTCTTTTTGTTTGTGTTGGTGTGGTGTATCTTATGTTCACCAAAGGAACTTCTTATATATGATTGCAAGAGAGGGAGTTGCAAGTAGGAGAGTTTAATTTTTAGAAACGTATTGTCAAGGTTAATGGCATTATAGGCAATTACATCACTTTTGTTTTAGGAACAGATGTATCATCTCCTTTTGAAACGTATTTTGCATTTGTGTCTATGCATTACACTTAGTTAATAAAGTTAGAATAATTAACTCAACAATATAGAATAATTAACTCAACAATAGAATTAACTCAACAGTCTTTTCAATCTGCACCATAAAATTTTGAAGAGTTCTAGATGTGATAGGTGTTTCCTTACGCGTCACTGATTCCAAAGGTATTGTATGATCACCAACTTAATCATCAACATTATTTTTTCTGATGATATCCTCAATTTCTTCTAAGCTTTAGACCTCCGAACATGTATCATTTTCATCCGGGTAATCCAACAAGTTATTGACGTTCATTTTATTGCGGTAACTGAGATCATTAGTCATGACCTCAAGTTCATCAATGATGTTTTCACAAGTGGGTTAATTCAAATTCTCTGAGATTTATTTCCCCCAATGGATTTTTCAGTATTGGAAACAATTTATTATTATTTCTTGCTGAACATTTATTGTCCAAGTCGGAATTGCAAAATTGATAGCATCCAAAACAATAATCTTTCCTGGATACGTTTGTCCCACATCATAGCCTTCTAATATGATATGATAAAATATGTTGCGATAATTCATCATGAAAGCTCCTATTATTTCGACATCACAAGGTTGAATCTCAAAACACTCTTTAAAATAAGAAATTTTAATTTTTCGATCAGATAATACCTCTACAAAATAATAATATTTAATGGTCTCACCTATATTAATTTAGTGAGGTTTTACTATATTACTCTATGAATGATAATTAGTTTTTATTTTAGTTGCATAGACCGTTTGAACTAATTTTTGAAAATGGTTTTGAGTTTTTAAAAAAAAAATTAATTTAGAGATTAGAGAAGTTCACTTGCAAAAAGTGAGGGAGAAGTGGTGGTATATGTGTTAATGGGGCTTTTTTCGCTAATTACATTTTTTTTATCTATTCGGTAAAATTTGGTTCATTAGCAAATCAAAAGCCCTATTAACAGAACCACCACACCCACTCCCCCACTTTTGGAAAGAGGACTTACCTTCTCTCAAAAATTAAAAACAAATCTCAAAAACCTTTTTTAAGAAGTTGTTCAAATGATCCTTGCATCTTAAGTAAAAAAATATTATTGATTGAGTAATATCAGTTAGAAGGCAACATTACTTAATTTGAGCATTATTGCTTGTTAAAATTGGTGGTAAATAAGGGACTATGTCTCGTCAAGTGTACATCTTAGATGATCAATCCATATATAAATAAACGGAGAAATACCTAAAAGGCCCTTCAACTAGTTGAATTGGTACAAAACTATCTTTCATCCACCTTTTGGCCCCCAAATACCCCTAACTTCAATCTTTTGGCTCATAAATATCCTCGATATTAACCCTTCGGCTCATATTTTCCCTTGTTTTTAACAACTCCCCTGAAGTTAAATCATTAAATATCTATTTATTATGTTGCCTAATCTGATTGGTCCATATTTAAAACCTTCTCAAAAAGATAATAAAATTCACACACAATTCATATTTTAACCTGATAAGCTTGAAAATAATATTTAAAATATTATTAATTTCAGGATATCTTCCTATTATCTTATTTTTAAATCAACCATCGATTTATTATAATTCAAATCATGACTGGGGATCCAACTAAAATTCATACTCGCCCCATCTGATTGTCCATAAAAAAAAAAAGATAACACTTTTTATAAACATGAAATTTTCTATCAATTATCGAATTGTCTTGTCCATTCCCTCTTCTTCTTTTTTAATCTTTTTTTCTTAATTATAATGTATAATATTAGGGACTCAAACTTGAAATGAACTTACATTTTCATATTCTTTTAATTTGTATTATTATCTTGGTGGGTTGGGGTTGGGGTTGGGGTTGGGGTTGGTAATAGGAGAAAAAGTTACTTTCATTTTTTTATTTTTTATTTTCGACACACACAAAATAAAATAAAGTATACGTACATAGTTACTTAATTAAATCATCTTGTATTGACCTAATTATTTCTATCCGAATGTCGTCATTATTTTTCTCTCTTTTTTTCTCCCTTGTTTTGTCATAAGTCGAAAAAATGAAAATTTAAAATGGTGTAAAAGATCCAAGCAAAAAAAAGTGGAAGAAATAGGTAGGGGTGGGGGAGGGGAAATGGGAGGGGGATGGGTAGCTGAGTGTTGAGAGTAGAGGACTAACTTTTTATTTATTTTTATTTTTATTAATTTACTATGAAACTCAAAATCAGGTCAGACATATGAGTCTATTGTAATACATCGGCCTTAGAAATAGCTAAATTTAGAAAGAACTAATTTGGAAAGAGCTAATTTGAGATTTGTTCAAGTTAAGCTTAAGTTGTGAGTTTTGAGTCAACTTCAAACAACCATAACTTTCAATAAAGGATAAGTTAGGTGGCCCATAAGATATCAAATGAAAGGTCTTTGAATTCTCTTTCCAACGCCACCAAAGTTTGCTAAATTTAGAGTTCGAATTAGGGAGATATGCCCGTTTGAAATCAGCCTGTCCAATTAAGGAAATTTACCCGAATTAATGAGGGGTATTTTGATCTTTTCCTTACCCCATTATCTTTAAACATTTTTTGAAATATTTTAGGGGACGCTTAGGGATTTGAGAGTAGTTCGAGAGGAGGAAACAAGGGAGAGTCCAAGCGTTCGCCAAGATTTCTTGCGAATCAAGGATTTGTTTCGCCAAATTAAGGTATGCAAGTTTTCATAGTGTTGGGTTCGTTCACCCACACGTCAATCATGAGTTTTCACTTTCAAATTCATCATGAGATGGAGTATATTGAGGTTCTTGATGAAATTCTTGAGGTATTGTTCTTCATTCTTGAATGATGATGTTTGGTTGAGTTCTTGAGGCGACGATCTTGTTAATGAACATTGTTCTTAAGGGTTTTCGAGTATATTTTCATGTAATTAAGTTGGGTAAATGAATCTAAGAGAGTTTGGAAGAAACCATTCGAATCTAGGTGAACTAGGGCCAAAAATCGAGCAGAAAAATTCATCGGGTTTTCTGGGCAGGGGGCTGGCGCGCCGCGCCAGCAATGCGCCAGAAAATTGCCTCTAAAGTAAAGGGGCTGGCGCTCCCCCCCCCACTCAGTGCGCTAGGGTCGCCTGCCCCGCCTTTTTTCCACGTACGTCCCGTCTGAGTTCTTTTAAAGTCTACCTTCACTCCCTTCCTGATTCTACTAATTTAAATCACATTTAATCATCACGAGATCCTTCATATCATGAATCATAACTCTTGAATTCATAATTCAAATTCCGGATAGAGTTAAGAGTCGAGTTTGAGGGTGTTTTTTTGAGTTAATTGAGAAGTCTTTTGCAAACCTTTTAACCTTGTTTTAAGACTTGAGTACGTGAGTATGAGGATGAAGAGAGTTGAGTTTCATTTTTTTAAAAATGAATATATGGAAACTAATTATTTCCAAGAGTAAATGTTTTCACATTTAAAATGAGAAGAAACATCGATTTCTAAAGGAGTTCATGAGGAGTTTTCGAGTATTATCTCTTTTAAGAGAAACCTTTTGAGTAATAATCTCAAAGTTTGAGGATGAGGAAATGTTTTTAAACATATGATATGAGTTATATTAATGCGAGTAGTATTGAGCACCGATATGGGGACGAGTTCAAACAACTCAAAGTCCTCATAAACCATGTAGCCAACGTGGGTAGAAAGGGTCATACGTTTTAGATGATTCCTTTTTGTTTTTAAAGCATAACTTAGTGGATCCACTTAGTTGAGGATGCCTTATACTCCGGTAAGGAATAGGAAAATTCTGGCATTGTAAAAACCTGAACCGTCATTACTTATGAAGGACAAAACGTCTTGAGTAACTGGGCTCCACTGTCCCGCCAGAGTGGGGTGATGTCGCTACAGCGGCGGTGCCCCAGCGGGATGGGAGCGCCAGAGCGGGATGGTCGGAGGGCAGAACTTAATGACGCGAAGTCTTATTTCCTCCTTTATCCCTAAGTGCCAAAAAGAGGTTAGGGTCACCCCAGAAGCCCTCAAAAGGCTACTCTAGGCTTGGGAAGGAAAGAGAAATAGATTTTTAGCGCAAGGTTGACGACAACTCGCTGATTCTCCGCCATAATCCACCGTCTCATTGTCTGGAACCTAGGATTGGAGCTACAATCCCTCTGCAGCTGCTTGGCACCCAGGTAGGCTAGGTTTACTTACTTAAGTAGTAGTAAATTTATGCTCACTGCGTAATATGTTGCTAATTGACAGTAGAATTCATGTTTAGGCCTTCGGGCATAGAAAAAAGGATGGTTGTACATGTACTCCTAGTTGTTAAATATGATGTGTACCATGGGGAGGGGGGAAGCCTCGCCCTGTGAACTAGAGGGTAGGTGATGGTTCAACTTCTCATTTGTGTTATATATGCTATTTAATTGCTCCATTGTATCCATGTAGAAAAACACAAATCGAACCTAATGAAATGACTAAGTATGGGTAATTACATGCCGTGAACCTGTTAGTTGACTGTGTGAACTGTTCATTATGGGTGTGATTATGGCTTTGGTTGTGCTGGACCAGGTGTCACGTTCTGATACATATATTGGATCGGGTGTCACGTTCCGACATACTAACAGTTTGGGTATGGGTTCCATGAGAGAACCATTTGTGACTACTACATTCATATCTACCTGTCATTGATATTGGGGAATTATATATTGCTCCTAAAATGATATTTGACTTATGCATCTTGTATATGTGTGTTTACCGTGTGGTAACTACTTGTTTATATCTTGTTTACTGGAATTAATTGTTAATGATCATGCCCAATCAGTATGTTGTCAGGTAAGTGGAGATCGAGGGTCCAAGCGTTACTATCAGCTATTTTTAGAGAGGCTATCAGTGTTCTTAAACAATGAGAAGTGGGGTAGTGTTCATGATGCACAAGTACACAGGTCCTACCCTGGGGAAGGGGATTCGTATTTGAAATGGTTAGTGAGCCTTGATAGGATATATTATGGGGTCAAGGGCTGAATTGTGATGCAAAAGAAGCGAGGGCATGCCGTGAATTAGATGTTTGGTTGGGTTGGTATTGGTCGTATTCGGGAACTCCTCTATGAGATAGAATGGTTAAGCTATGATCAAGAACAGAGCGAGAAGGGTGATAGAGTAGGCAGTTAGAGTCAAGTGTACTAGTACGTTTAAGGTATACGGGAATGGTAAAGGCAGGAGGATAAAGGTCGAAATTGTGATTATGTGCATGGTGTTGTCTGAATAACTATTGGTGTGTGAAGTGTACTTAATTGAATGCTATGATGTGATTATGTGCACAGTGTTGCCTGTCTAGATTTTGATGTGTGCAGTGTACTTGCCTAAATGTTCGAAATTATGTGAGTTATGATTGCTTGGGTTTTCGTGAACTTGTTGTCAGAGAGAGAGTCATCAATTGGTTATGTGCAAAGGTCTAGAGATAAACTACGCTGTGATTTGTAAATGAATTCTTGACGTGTGACGCAACCGATTATAAACTGTGTGATTAATAGGCATATTCTTAGGATGTACCTGTTTGTGGCGTTAAGCTAGTGGGAAAGCTTCTTGTGTGTATACCGCTGGTTTGACCTCGGGGTGGACGATGCCTATCTTAGCTAAGAGGGTTATCCTAAATGCTTAACTATGGACGTGGGAGTCAATGAAAAACTCTAGAAACGGGAAGAACCCTCAGGAAGTGTTGTCCTGGAAACTCACCCCGTCAGGGCCGCTGGGGCAGAATAATCCCGCCAGGGTGGAACCGCCAGAGCGGGACAGGGCGAGACAAAATCTCAGCCATGTCTCCCCTGTTTTTCCCTTTTTTCGCCTATGGACTCCGAATCGTGCATGGGCTAATTTCCGCAATCCAATTAGCACTCCACAATAGAACATTGAGTTATAATCACGTAGTATTAAATTATGGCTATGAAAATAGAAAAACGAGCATCCGTGTGCTTACAAAAACTTAAGGAAAAGCAAAAAAGGAAGTAGAAATATTGTTTGTTACATGCCCAAGCGGGGAAAACCCAAATCAAGGTCCATGGGGAGGGGGAGTGTTATCATCTGAATCTAGATCCTCCAGGGCTACCTCACCAGTCCACGCCTCGCTCAACCAGGAGAACTCCTGAAAGTCCTCCAGCTCGAGCCTGGGAAGCTCCCTCTGGAGGCCACGCAAGAAAAAATAACATTAATGGCCTTCCACATCCGGCCCATCAGACGGTCCCTCTCTAGATTCTTCTTTTTATCCCATCGCAGCTGGCGGTGGAGCATCTCAACCTCGAGGGCAGTAGAGGGTGGAACTAGAGTCAAGGTGCTAGCATAGGAACCTCCCAATCTCCTACGGATGGCAGCCAGGTCCTCCTTAACACGAGCACCTGATAGTGGGGGCTGAGACTAGGTAGGAAGGGCGTCGTCGGCCTCATCATCATCCTCTCCTTCGTCGTGCGCCTCAATCGCTGATCTGCTACTTCCAGCCCCGTCCGCCTTTCTTTTCTTTCTTCCCTGGGTGGAGGGTTGCCTAATCAAAAGAGGATGAAAAGGGGGATCCATAGGAAGTACCTCATCAGTGTCCAAGAGTGGCACCCCCACCCACTTGCACATCGTCGTCACTAGTCCAGGTAAGAAGAAAGCCTTTTTGTTTCCTCTGTAGAAGATCTTCCACTCGGACACAATCTGTGCCCCCACTTTCAGCCCAATCCCCTGCACCGCACAAACCACTACTAGAGCCCGAGGAAAGGTCACGTCTGTGCAGTTGCCCAACGGGCGGATCCTCCTAGATACCAGGTGCAGCCATCTCTTGGTATCCGGTGACCAGTGAGTACCGGTGATGCCCTCTGTAGTAGCCAAGTAAACCCGGTCTCGGTGCGTGGCCTCGACAAGTGTGTCCCGCAGCCAACCCAAATCCATCTCCCTCAGTCTAGTCTTGTACTCTGAGTTAGAGACCTCCGACACCTCGAGCACCGCATTGACGAACTGAGTGCTCAAAGGGATGTCGACTCCTTAGATGCAGATGGTAGGGTGAGGATCTTCCCAGTGGATAGAAGAGAGTAGTTCATAGAACTCCCTCACCCAGCCTGAACGCACGGCAGAGGGAGCCTCTGTCAGCGGACCCCAACCAAACTCCATCAGTTAGGCATGGAAGGTGGGTGCTTTCTCCCCTAAGCCCACCAGGTGGAAACCCCTCTCGCACAATAACTTGGTGTTTCGGTGATCATGGTGCCTCTCCCAACTTGCAGCATCAGGAAACCGGACGAAGGGAAAGTATTCTTCATTGATTCCAGCCATGGTTAGACTAGCCTGCAAAATTCATGAAATGCATACGTTAGAACTCCATGGAATTAGTCAATCCCTGGCTAAGAAAAGGAAAAAATTTCTATTTGAAGTGGAAAGAGGCCACTGCTCTGTAGGATCCCACCACAGTGGCCCCGCCATAGCGGAATAGAGGTCGCCACAGCGGCCTTCATCTGGGTCGAACTTCAGGGAGCGATCATGGCTCCCCTTCACCCCAAAAACTTTGTTTTAGCAAAATTTTCACCAGATCGGTGTTTCTAGAGTACCCTAGTACCTAAATATGCGAAGACCGTAGCATTTAAACTCCTAGATGGTGCCGAATTCAAGTTTTCCACCAAGAACACCATTAAACTTCCCCCACCCATTTCGGAATCATCCCGGCCATATTATCTCAAAATCCTTACGCTCAAAACGTTGTGGAGACATTGTGAACGTAAGGAAAGTGTCCATGCTACGTTGTTCTTATCAAATCAAGCAACCCATGTGAAAAATTGAAAAAGTACCCCAAGGCCATTCTACCCAACCAATTCTTTTCATGCAATCGTTGTTAAGCAAGTATTGAAGTACTTAGAGTAGAGAGCAAGAGCATTAACTTAAGATTGTTGTTCAAAGCGAAATAATTGAGAGAGTTTTTGGAGTTTCTGGGTGGGTATAGGAGGAAATGGGGAAACCATTCCACTTTCCCATTCTAAACTGGTCCCAACCTCCCACCACGGTGCGAGGGTCCCGCCACAGCAGTCTCGCCTCAGCGGGAACTTTGTCGCTATGGTGGGGTCAGGCTAGACAAATTGGTGCATCTCTCTTCCTCCATGTGTTTCCTCGTTTCCCTAGCTGGTTCCCTGGGTAAGATCCTTTCGTGCCTAAACCTTGGGAACCGCTATATTTCATTGTTCCATGATAAGCCGATCCGTTAGTTTCGAAGTACTCCCAAATTGGCTCGTGCTTACTCCTTCGCTTGTCGTTCGGGGACGAACGAGGGGTAAATTGGTATCTATTGTAACGACCCCAACCGTCGTTACTTATGAAGGGCAAAACATCGTGAGTAACTGGGACCCACTATCTCGCCAGAGTGGGGTGATGCCGCTATAGTGACGGCGCCCCAGCGGTTTGGGAGCACCAGAGCAGGATGATCGGAGGGCAGAACTTAATGACGTGAAGTCTTATTTCCTCCTTTTTCCCTAAGTGCCAAAAAGAGGCGAGGCTCACCCCAAAAACCCTCCAAAGGCTGCTCTAGACTTGGGAAGGAAGGAGAAATAGATTTCTAGTGCAAGGTTGACGACAACTCGCTGATATCTGGCCAAAATCCACCGTCTCATTGTCTGGAAACCAAGATTGGAGCTATAATCCCTCTACAGCTGCTTGGCGCCCAGGTAGGCTAGGTTTACTTACTTGAGTAGTAGTAAATTCATGCTCACTACGTAATATATTGCTAATTGACGGTAGAATTCATGTTTAGGCCTTCGGGCATAAAAAAAAGGGACGGTTTTACAGGTACTCCTAGTTGTTAAATATGATGTGTACCGTAGGGGGGAAGCCTCGCCCTATGAACTAGAGGGTAGGTGATGGTTCGACTTCTCATTTGTGTTATATATGGTTGTTAATTGCTCCATTGTATGCATGTAGAGAAACACGAATCGAACCTAATGAAATGACTAAGTATGAGTAGTTACATGCCATGAACATGTTACTTGACTGTGTGACTATGTGAACTGTTCATTATGACTGTGATTATGGCTGTGGTTGTGCTGACAGGACCGAGTGTCACGTTTCGACACATATATTAGATCGGGTATCACGTTCTGACACATATATTGGACCGAGTGTCACGTTCCGACACATATATATTGGATCGGGTGTCACATTCCGACATACTGACAGTTTGGGTGTGGGTTCCATGAAAGAACCATTTATGACTACTACATTTATATCTACCTGTCATTGATATTGCGGAATTGTATATTGCTCCTAAAATGATATTTTACTTATGAATCATATATATGTGTGTTTACTGTGTGGTAATTACTTGTTTATATCTCGTTTACTGGAATTAATTGTGAATGATCATGCCCAATCGATATGTTGTCTGGTAAGTGGAGACTGAGGGTCCAGGCGTTACTATCGACTATTTTTAGAGAAGTTGTATGTGTTCTTAAACAATGTGAAGTGGGGTAGTGTTCATGATGCACAAGTACACAGGTCCTACCCTAGGGAAGGGGATTCGTATTCGAAACGGTTAGCGGGCCTTGATAGGATATACTATGGGGTCAAGGACTGACTTGTGATGCAGAAGAAGCGAGGGCATGCCGTGAATTAGATCTTTGGACGGGTTGGTAGTGGTCGAATTTGGGAACTCCTCTATGAGATAGAATGGTTAAGATATGATCAAGAACAGCGCGAGCAGGGTGATAGAGTAAGGGGGTTAGAGTCAAGTGTACTAGTACGTTTAAAGTATACAGAAATTGTAAAGGCATGAGGATAAAGGTTGAGGGGTGTACTTTCTTATTGCATGTTTCCTACTGGTTGATTTCTTTATATTATGTGGTGGGCATCGGGTTGACCGATGATGCCTACCAGTACCTGTTGTTTGTACTGATAATACTCTTGCTATGCCATTCGGCATAGTCTGCTTGCAGGGTCAGTGATGTTTCATAGGTGAAGACGAAGACAATCTCCAACACCTTCTACTCTTCCTTCCATGTGGTTGAAGTTGTGTCATTAGTTACTGTATTTTATACCCTGTAATCTTAGAAGCTTTTGTACCTGTTTAGACTAGATCCCTTGGGGCGTTATTTATTTTACAAATTTAACTTTGGATTGTTTAAACTCTTTATCAAGTAATAATCTCATGAATTTCTTTTTTTTCTCCAGTTTTATTAATCTTCCGCATGTCTTTAACCATTTTGGGATCAAGGGTCCTCCTACTTAGGTTTTAGAGTAGGTGCCCGCACGGCCCGGTGGGTTGGGTCGTGACAGGCATCCTGGGCGAGATGTTGTATCATCACATAGCTCATAGTGATGGTTGTAAGTTAGAGAATCTCCCAAATAAGAGTTATTATTGTATTTTTTTTAAATACATTGAGTTGTTATCTATGGTTTTTATCTCTTTATATAAACTACATCTTTATTGTTGTTTTTATACTCCATTGAGTTGAGTATCCATGAGTTGAGGTTGAGTTGAGTTGAGTTGAGATGAGGTGAGTAGGTTTCATTCTTTTCAAGTTCAAGCCTTTATGTTATGTTCAGTGTTCCCCTTATATGCTCGTACATTCATTATACTGATGCTATTTGACCTGCATCGTTTCATGATGCAGATATAGGAGATCAGGGTCATCAACAAGCACTTCGTTGATTCATCTTGCAGTCCCAGAGTTGCTTTGGTGAGCCTCTTTGCTTCCGGAGGGTTTCCTCACTTTTATTTGTAGTTGTTAGAATGATCGGGGGTCTTGTCCCGACATCCATCTTAGTACTTAGAGGCTTCATAGACAATAGAAGTTTGAGAAGTCTGTTCATTTTCAGTTGTTAATGTTTTAGACTTGAGTTGCATTCTTTTGGCCAGTGAATGTTTTAACACATTATGAGTTATTTCCTTTAAAGACATTTGAGAAAAGTTTTGTTTTGAGTTCTTTTACTGTTCAGTAAGTTTTCCATTGAGAGTTGAGCCAGACCAAGGGTTCGCTTGGGACAGCAATGGTTCTTGAGTGCTAGTTACGTCCAGGGTGTAGGTCCGAAGCCTGACAAACTTGGTATCAGAGCCAGGTTTTAAGAGTCCTAGGGTATCTATGAAGCCATATGTGTAGAGTCTTAGTTATCGGTGTGAAGCGTGCCAAATCTATAATTAGGAGGCTACGACATTTAGGAACTATCTCACTTCTTTCATACTCTTTTCGTACGATAGAGTTTAACTCTAAAAAAGTTTCTTTCTAATTCGTGCTTGCACGTATCTTTTAGATCATGCCTCCACGAAGATTTGTTCGAGGTCGTCCTGCTAGGAGGAATGTTGATCCCCAGCCAATGCACTAGAAGTACAACCTTAAGGAGAGGTCACTAATGTTGAGTTCCGAGATGCTATCCGGATGTTGAGTCAAGTTGTGACCAACCAAGTTGGGCAAAAGAGGGGTTCAACAGGATGTGGCTGATACATCCAGAATCCGTGAGTTCTTGAGGATGAATCCTCCAGACTTCACCGGTTCAAGTGTCACTGAGGATTTAGAGAACTTTATGGAGAAGTTGCGGAAAGTGTTTGAGGTGATGCGTGTTGCAGATGTTGAGCGTGTGGAACAAGTTGCATACCAACTCAAGGGTGTTGCTAGGATCTAGTATGACCAATGGAAGAAGAGTAGATCTGAAGGAGAACCAATTGTGAGTTGGATTGTTTTTTAAGGTGCCTTCATGGGGCGTTTCTTCCCCCGTGAGCTGAGAGAGGTCAAGGTAAGAGAATTCCTCACTCTTAAGCAGGAATCCATGAGTGTGCATGAGTACAGCCTCAAGTTCACTCAACTATCTCGTTATGCTTCAGAGATGGTTGCTAATATAAGGAACAGGATGAGCTTGTTTGTTTCGGGGTTGTCTAGTCTGTCAAGCAAAGAGGGAAAGGCAGTTATGTTGATAGGAGATATGGACATAGCAAGTCTTATGGTCCATGTCTAGCAGGTTATGGAGGACAAGTTGAGAGATAGGGAAGAGTTCCGCAACAAGAAGGCTAAGACATCAGGTAATGAGTTCGGGCAGCAGAAGGGTAATGCGAACTGGTCATACTTTCAACAAAAGCCAACTGTACCTGCTCCATCATCTGCTAGTGCACCTGCACCAAAGAATAAAGGTGAGTTCAAGAATCAGAATTCGCAGAACTTTAGAGCTAGACCTAATCAATCTCAGGGTAGTGTGGCACACATGTGCTAAGTGTGGTAGGAACCACCCAGTAGCGTGTCGTGATGGCTCCACTGGTTGCTTCAAGTGTGGTCAGGCAAGTCATTTCATGAGAGAGTGCCATAAGAACAAGAAGGGAAATGATAATGGGGGCAATACATCCCAATCTTCTTCAGTCGCTCCGTCATACAGAGCTGCACCTAGAGGAGCTACTTTAGTAATAGGCAGAGGAGCAAATCATCTGTATGCTATCACCAGTCGCCAAGAGCAAGAGAATTCACCTGAAGTTGTCACAAGTATGATCAAAGTCTTTACTTTTGATGTATATGCATTGTTTGATCCAGGTGCAAGTCTATCTTTTGTGACTCCATATGTTGCTATGAGGTTCCATATTCTTCCCGAACAACTTTTTGAGCCCTTCAGTGTTTCTACACCTGTTGGTGAGTCTATTCTAGCTGAGAGAGCTTATCATGATTGTGTCATCTTTGTCAGTCACAAGGACACCATGGCTGACTTAGTTGAGCTAGATATGGTGGACTTTGAAGTTATTCTAGGTATGGACTGGCTTTATGCCTGTTATGCCTCAGTTGATTGTAGAACTCGAGTTGTAAAGTTTCAGTTTCCTAATGAGCCAGTTATTGAGTGGAGGAGTAGTTCAGCACTGCCTAAGAGTCATTTTATTTCGTACCTTAAGGCAAGAAAGTTAGTTTCCAAGGGGTGCATCTATCACTTAGTCCAAGTTAATGACTCTAGTGTTGAGACACCACCTATTCAGTCAGTTCCAGTTGTGAGTGAGTTTCCAGAGGTCTTTCCAGATGATCTTCCCAGAGTCCCTCATGAGAGAGAAATAAACTTGGGTATAGATATTCTTCCTGATACTCAACCTATTTGTATTCCTCCATATAGAATGGCTCCAGCTGAGTTAAAAGTGACCTTTTTGATAAAGGTTGTATTTGACCTAGTGTCTCACCTTGGGGTGCTCCAGTATTATTTGTGACGAAGAAAGATGGTTCTCTTAGAATGTGTATAGATTACCGTCAGTTGAGAAAGGTTACTATCAAGAATGAGTATCCTCTTCGAAGAACTGATGATCTTTTCGATCAACTTCAGGGTGCCACTTGCTTTTCTAAGATATAGCTCAGATCGGACGATCATCAATTGAGAGTAAGGGAAAGTGACATCCCAAAGACAGCATTCAGGACCCGTTATGGTCATTATGAGTTTCTTGTTATGTCTTTTGGCTTGACTAATGCTGCTGCAACTTTCACATATCTTATGAATAGAGTGTTTAAGACTTATCTTTACATGTTTGTAATCATATTCATTGATGACATTCTAATTTATTCGAGGGATGAGGAGGATCATGCTAGCCATCTCAGAGTAGTTCTTCAAACTCTCAGAGACAGAGAGTTGTATGCCAAATTTTCAAAGTGTGAGTTTTGGCATGAGTCAGTTGCGTTCTTAGGCCATATTATTTCTGTTGATGGGATTCGAGTTGATACTCAGAAAATTAAGGTAGTGCAGAACTGGCCTAGACCCACATCTCCAATGGATATTAGGAGTTTCTTAGGATTGGCTGGTTATTATAGGAGGTTTTCTGAGGGGTTTTCATCTATTTTGTCCCCGTTGACAAAGTTGACTACGAAGATAGCGAAGTTTTAATGGTCTGAAGCTTGTGAGAAAAGCTTTCAGGAATTGAAAATGCGGTTAACTACTGCCCCACTGTTGACCTTACAGAAGGGTACACGAGGTTTTGTTGTATATTGTGATGTGTCCAGGGTTGGACTGGTTTTTGTATTGATGCAGAATGGCAAAGTTATAGCTTATACCTTCAAAAAACATAAGATTCACGAGAAGAATTACCCACCCCATGATCAAGAGTTGGCTGTTGTAGTGCTTGCTTTGAAGATATGGCGTCACTATCTTTATGGTATTCATGTAGATGTGTTCACCGATCACAAGAGTCTTCAGTATGTTTTTAGTCAGAAAGATCTTAATCTCAGACAGAGGAGGTCGTTGGAGTTACTCAAGGATTATTACATGAGTATTCTCTATCACCCAGGTAAGGCTAATGTTGTTGCTGATGCTTTGAGCAGGTTATCCATGGGTAGTACTGCTCATGTTGAGGAGGGTAAGAAAGAATTGGCCAAAGATGTGCACAGACTTGCACAATTGGGAGTCCGGTTGTTGGATTCCAATGAGGGTGGAGTGGTGGTGATGAATGGGGCTGAATCATGACTAGTGTCTGAAGTGAAAGAGAAACAAGACCAAGACCTTGTTTTTCTTTAATTGAAAGTAAATGTTCATAAGCAAAAAGTAATGGCTTTTGAACAAGGGGGAGATGGAGTGTTGAGGTATCAAGGTAGATTTTGTGTACCAAAGGTGGATGAACTCCAAGAGAGGATCATAGAGGAAGCTCATAGTTCAAGGTATTCCATTCATCCTTGTTCCACAAAGATGTATCGTGACTTGAGAGAAGTTTATTAGTGGATTAGTATGAAGAGGTGTATTGCAGAGTTCGTCGTTAAGTGCCCGAATTGCCAACAAGTAAATGTAGAGCACCAAAGGCCCGTTGGTATGGCTCAGAATATAGACCTTTCAGAATGGAAGTGGGAGATGATCAATATGGATTTCATTACTGGTTTGTCGCGGTCTCGCAGGCAGGATAATTCAATTTGGGTAATAGTAGATCGGATAACTAAATCAGCCCATTTCATGTCGGTAAAGACTACCTATGCAGCGGAGGATTATGCCAGATTATATATTCAAGAGATAGTCAGACTTCATGGAGTTCCTATGTCTATTATTTCAGATAGAGGTGCGCAATTTACCGCGCAATTTTGGAAGTCTTTCAAGAAAGGATTGGGATCGAAGGTAAATTTGAGTACTTCTTTCCATCCTCAGACTGATGGACAAGCAGAGCATATGATTCTGACTTTGGAGGATATGTTGAGGGCGTGTATGATCGATTTCAAGGGTAATTGGGATGATCACTTACCTCTCATTGAGTTTTCTTACAACAAAAGTTATCACTCAAGTATCCAGATGGCTCCTTATGAGGCTCTTTATGGGAGAAGATGTAGATCTCATATTGGATGGTTTGATGTTGGTGAAGCTGGATTGATAGGAACATATTTGGTTCATCAAGCTATGGAAAAGGTAAAGATCATTCAAGAGAGGTTGAAAAAAGCACAAAGTCGTCAGAAAACCTTTACCGATGTTAGGAGAAGAGACTTAGAGTTTGAGGTAGATGATTGGGTTTACTTGAAGGTTTCACCCATTAAGGGTGTTATGAGATTTGGCAAGAAATGGAAGCTTAGTCCCCCGGTATATTATTCCCTACAGGATATCCAAAAGGATTGGCAATGTAGCATATGAGTTGGAGCTACCGCCAGATTTAGCAGCAGTCCATCCGGTATTTCACATTTCTATGTTGAAGAAGTGTATGGGAGATCCTTTGCGTATTATACCTACTGAAAATATTGGTATTAAGGACAGCCTATCTTATGAGGAGATACCCGTTGAGATACTTGATCGTCAGGTTCGCAAGTTGAGAACCAAGGAGGTAGCATCAATCAAGGTCTTGTGGAAGAATCAGTTTGTTGAGGAAGCTACTTGGGAGGCTAAGGAGGATATGAAGAAGAGATACCCACATCTCTTTCCTTCCGGAGAAATTCCAGACCAAGGTAATGATTTTTTTTTGTAAAACACTCTTTAAATTGATATGCTATGTTGTGATTACATGTTGGGTGTTTGAGTTTGGTGGTAAATGTTGCCACCCTTAGTTTATTTAGAGTGATCTCATTCGAGGACGAATGTTCCAACGCCACCGAGTTTGCTAAATTTTGAGTTCGGGTAAGGAAGATATGCCTATTTGAAATCAGCCTATCCAATTAAGGAAATTACCCTGAATTAATGAGGGTATTTTGGTCTTTTCCTTACCCCATCAACTTTAAACGTTTTTGTAAATATTTTAGGGGTCTAAACTGACTTAGATCAGTTTTCATAATTCAAAATCATGCTTTGGGTTTTGAGAGAAGTTCAAGAGGAGGAAACAAGGAAGAGTCCAAGCATTTGCCAAAATTTCTTGCGAATCAATGATTCGTTTCGCCAAATTAAGGTATGTAAGTTTTCATAGTGTTGGGTTCATTCACCCACACGCCAATCATGAGTTTTCACTTTCAAATTCATCATGAGATGGAGTATATTGAGGTTCTTGATGAAATTCTTGAGGTGTTGTTCTTCATTCTTGAATGATGATGTTTGGTTGATTTCTTGAGGCGGGGATCTTGTTAATGAGAATTGTTCTTCAGGATTTTCGAGTAGATTTTCATGTAATTAGGTTGGGTAAACGAATCTAAGAGATTTTGGAAGAAACCATTCGAATCTAGGTGAATTAGGGCCAAAAATCGAGAAGTAAAATTTGTCAGGTTTTCTGGGCAGGGGGTTGGCGCGCCGCGCCAGCAGTGCGCCAGAAAGTTGCCTTTGAAGTTAAGGGGCTGGTTCCCCACCCCACTCAGTACGCCAGGGTCGCCTGCCCCACCTTTTTTCCATCGTTCGTCCTGTCTGAGTTCTTTTAAAGTGTACCTGCACTCCCTTCCTGATCTTACTATTTTAAATCACATTTAATCATCATGAGATCCTTCATATCATGAATAATAACTCTTGAATTCATAATTCAAATTCAAGATAGAGTTAAGAGTCGAGTTCGATGGAGTTCTTTTAAGTCAATTGAGAAGTCTTTTGCAAACTTTTAAAACTTGTTTTAAGACTTGAGTACTTGAGAATGAGGATGAGGAGAGTTGGCTTCA
This sequence comes from Solanum etuberosum, assembly GCA_029582245.1. Classification (NCBI taxonomy): domain Eukaryota; kingdom Viridiplantae; phylum Streptophyta; class Magnoliopsida; order Solanales; family Solanaceae; genus Solanum; species Solanum etuberosum. The sequence goes on from JAJONR010004386.1 coordinate 31,151, forward strand.
TCTTTGTCAATGTACTTACGTCATTTGGCCTGCATCATAAATAGGTATTCAGGGTCACAGACGCTCTGTTGATACCATTTACAGCTCCAGTTAGCTTTGGTGAGCCTCCTTGCTTCCGGATGGTTCCACTTTTACTTTCAGTTTGTTAGGATGTCCTGTTTCTTGTCCCGATTATCCTTCTGTAATAGTAGAGGCTTCATAGATAGTTTAAAGGTCGAGGAGTCTTTCATTATTTCCATTGTTGTTGTAGTGTTTTGAGTCTGCGGGGGATTTAACTAATACTTGTTAAATTATTTTCAAACGATTATTGGAGTTGAGTTTAAATTATGTTTTTAAAGTTATTTTTTCATTTGGATTTCCATTTTTCTTGAGTAGTCTTATGCTGAGTAATGAGCCAGGCCAAGGGTTTGCTTGGGAACCAGTGATGGTTCTCGAGTGCCAGTTACGTCCAGGGTGTAGGCTCGTAGCGTGACAAACTTGGTATCAGAGTACGAATTTCAAGTGTCCTAGGGTGTTTATGAAGTTGTGTCGGTAGGATCTTTTTTATGGTTGTGAGGGCCTCACTTCTATAAATAAGGGACTACAGACATTTAAGAAAAGTTTCCTTCTTTCATACTCTAAATCGTGCAGTAGAAATGTGTCATAAGGAATTTATTCTAACTCGTGTATTCTCATATCCATTCGAATACTCCTCATGCTAAATATGGTTGAAAGGTAAATCCCAAAATCCTTATGGATGATTTATTCTTTGCAAAAATCTTGAGGATGTTATGAGACTGTAGAGGGGCTTGAGAGGAGCCTATGAGTGAGTTAACTATTGAGTTCGAAAGAATGCACTCACATTCATATGAATCGTGCATTGAGCTGAAATCAAGATGTACTCTCTTCTCTAAACCTTATTCAGGTGAGACCCTTATGAGAAAGTTTGTTTTAGAGCTTGGGTAATATTTTAACCCTAAAAGATCGTATGAATAACGAGATTATGAGAAGTAGTAGTAAAGATTGCCCTTAAGTTAGAGAAAAGCATGCAGAGGTGTAGAAATCTATGAAAGGGAGACAGTGATGGGGCATATTATGTTATTGCAATCATGCACCCAGTCAGTTATAAGTGATGAGTTCCTTTATGAGTAGAAAAAGGAACAATAGAGTTGATGTTGATGTGCCATCATTTTAGAGAAGACTAAATATATGTGTGGAATCAAAGAGCAGAGTATTAATGAGGTGATAGACCCAAGCTAGGCTTATGAATTTTGAAAAGGGAACCCCATGGTATTCAGAAGATGATAGAACTATTTGAGAGGTAATGCGCAGTAAGTGAGTAAATAGTACTTAAGTTGTGAAATGGAAGGTGAAGGTAATTTCTAGGTAGGTAGATGGAGAGCTAAAGATTTCCTACTTGTCATGAGATCTTAGTGGGTGAGTGTTTCTTGACTTTTCTGGTAGTCGCAATTAGTATAAGGTGTGAGCAATCATATTGATATCCGTGTTTGGTACTAGGCACTAAGCTTGAATTTGAGATGAGTGTCGTGATCAAAAGATGGCAACATGAGGGTGATGGTGTTTGTTTTGAGATCTAATCTAGTAGGTTTGACCGAAAATAGGTGAGGAGATCAAAGTGGTGCCTTGCAATGAAAATGTGGTATTATGACACATAGATGAGAGAAATGAAGGTCGAGTAGTAAGAGGTACACCCGAGATGGTATGTGGCCACACGAGGTCCCTATTGAGGTTATGATTTTTATGTGTGCCTAGATTGTATAATTGAGCTGCCAATATGGGATAGGCTAGTGTACGTGTAATTTTCCCTAAGAGTTAGATGAAGCAACCTTAGGAGCCAATGAGAAGAGGTCAAGAGAAACATCTTAGAAAGAGGTCTTAGTACCTACTTATGGAGAGTTTGGTAGTCATGAGATAAACTTTTCCCGAGTGTTAGAGTAAAGGGGGATGTAGACCAGTTTAGAGATGATGGAATAGGTCCATAGCTTTCAAGTGTCACCTTTAGACCTAAGGGAGAGATGATAAGATGAGAAATCAAGTCAAGTGTTGAGAATAAGATAGTAATGAGTTCAAAAGAGTATGGGATATATTTTTCAGAGGTCCTTTTAGTAGTGGAGTTATGTTAGAAGGAGAAGGTTAGTATTCTTATCGTGATAATGATGGTGTGATAATTCCATCTAAGGTTACAAATGTGGAGGAAGAGGCGGATGAGGTTTTAATATGAGAAATAGTTAAATGAGTGCCCTTAATTGGTTCCGAGTAGTAATGCGGGAAATTCTAGTTGGTATGGCAGAGATTATGAGAGAATGAGAACTTCTTAAGGAGGTGGTTAGTAGGAGTCCATGGAGTTGTTAGAGTACTAAGCTTCAAGGTGTTGTTGTTAAACATTAGATGGTTCTTGATATGAGCCCAATGTTGATTAAATGTGGTGGTAAAGAGTAATATTCTTTGGATGAGATTCCCTATAGAGAGGTATAGAACCCGAACCCTAGGATTTGGGTTAAGCTTGAATATAGTAAGAGTGTGTCGTTAGACTCAGACCATGGTAATAGAAGTCATGTACCCTTGTGGGAGCTATGAGTTGCAGCCAATGAGGTATGGTAATAAGGAAAGAAGAGCATAGTTGAGGAGTGTTGATCAGCTTAACAGCTAGCAGTCACATTACTCGGGAAAGGTATTCCTATTCTTACTTCATGCCCAGAATTCCTTTGTTTCAGATAAGGTAACTTCAGAGAGAGCGTGACTATGTTCACAACAACATCGTTTTTGAGTTATGTGCTATGGAGAGTCCCAACTCTTATTATGAATCAGTTCAGCCTATGTTAGTAGGCAAGCTCAGGAGTCAGAGGAGATGGTAAGAGTAACCTCGTTCCATTCCTAGTCAAGCCGTCATTCGAGGATGAATGATCCCAAGAAGGAGATAATGTAACACCCCGAAAATTTTTAAGCTAAGACTCGAACAATTATGCGTGTGTGAATAAGTTTTTACCAGGAAATTTTGAATTTTCTTAGGTGTTAAAGTCACTAGATGTAGCACCTCGAGTTCCAAAAAGAACTGAAAAGAAATTCATTCAAGTCATTCGTAAGTTCTTTTCAGTTTTGGGTCAATTTAAAATGACCATAACTTTTATAATATAATGAGTTAGGTGTCCCATAAGGTATTAAATTGAATATATTTGAGTCCTCTTTCCAACGCAACCGAGTTTGCTGAAATCCAAGTTCGGATGAGGGAGATATGACCGTTTGAGTACAGCCTCTCTAGATAGGGCCTTTTCACCCGAACTAAAGAGGGGTATTTTAGTCTTTTCCTTACCCCCACTTATTCTAAGCGTGAATTACACCCAATTTAAGGTCTAAAATGATTAGAATCAGTTTCATTCATCCCCAAAACGTTTAGGGCTTTAGAGTGAAGATTCAAGAGGAGAAAAGTTTAAGGTTTCAAGCGTTCATCCAAGATTTCACCGAGTACCTAGTTCTTTGAGGTATGTAAGTTTGCATAGTGTTGGGTTCGTGCACCCACACCCCAATCATGTAATTTTTATCCATAATTTCGTTTTTGAGGTGTAATGATTTGAGTTCTTGAGGAGTTCTTGAGGTTTTGGCTTCATCTTTGTCAATGGAGTCTTGTTGAGTTCTTGAGGTGAGGGTCTTGCAAATGACTGATTGTTTTGGTAGGTTTTGATTGGGTTTTCGATCTAAGTGTGTTTAGTATATGAATCTAAAAGAATTTGGAGGAAATCATTCGAATCTAGATGAGGTAGGGACTACCATATGTTATACATGAAGGTTCTTGAGTTGAGTCGTTCATGCCCATAATTTTGCATGAATCCTATGAGTCGAGCATTCTTGAGATGAGTAGTATCATTGAGTCCTTGAGTTCTGGAGTTGTTGAGTTCCGAGTATTGAGTTCTATATATGGTTATTGAAAACCTTGAATTGAGTCGTTCACGTCCATAATTCGGCATTAACCCTATTTTGAGAAGTCTTTTACAATTATTTATAATTTGTTTTAAGACTTGAGTAAATGGGTATGAGTATAAGGAGAGTTGAGTTTCATGTTTTCGAAATGAATATAAGGGGACTAAGTATTCCCAAGAGTAAATGTTTTACATTTAAAAGGAGAGGAAACTTTGATTTCCAAATGAATTCATGAGGAGTTTTGAGCACTATCTCTTTTAAAAGAACCTTTTGACTAATAATATCAAAGTTTGAGGATGAGGAAATATTTTTAAACATATGAGCATGAGTTATATTACTGGGAGTAGTATTGAGCACCGATATGGGGACGAGTTCAGACAACTCAAAGTCCTCATAAACCATGTATGCCAACATGGGTAAAAAGGGTCATACTTTTTAGATGATTCCTTATTGCTTTTAAGCATAACTTAGTGGATCCACTTTGTTGAGGATGTCTTATACTCCGGCAAGGTATAGGACAGTTCTGGCAGCGTGGGCGAGACGTTGTATCATAAAATAGCTCATAGTGATGGTTGCCGGTTAGGGAATCTCTCAAATAAGAGTTATTATTGTATTTTTACATACAATTGAGTTATTATTGTATTTTTACATACAATTGAGTTATTAGCTATTTTTTTAAAGTTTTCCATATATTGCATTGTTGCTTTATCCTTGAGTTGAGTTGAGTATCTTTGGGTTGAGTATCCTTGAGTTGAGTACCTTTGACTTGAGTATCTTTGAGTTGAGTCGAGTTGGGTGAGATAAGACGAGGTAAGTATGTTCCCTTTTTATCAGTTCAAGCTTATGTTTATGCTTTAGAATTCCCCTTACATGCTCGTACATTTAATGTACTAACGCCATTTGGCCTGCATCTTTTTATGATGCAGATACAGGTATTCAGGGTTATCAACAGACGCTCTGTTGATACCACTTGCAGTTCCAGTTAGCTTTTGTGAGCCTCTTTGCTTTCGGATGGTTCCACTTTTACTTTCAGTTTGTTAGGATGTCGTGATTCTTGTCATGATGATCCTTCTGTAATAGTAAAGGCTTTATAGATAGCTTAAAGGTCGAGGAGTCTATCATTATTTCCTTTGTTGTTGTAATGTTTTGAGTCTACAAGGCATTTAACTAATACTTGTTAAATTATTTTCAAACGATTATTGCAGTTGAGTTTAAATTAAGTTTAAAATTATTTATGCATTTGGAGTCCCAGTTTGCTTGAGTAAGTCTTCCGCTGAGTAATGAGCCAGGCCAAGGGTTCACTTGGGAACCAGCGATGGTTCTCGAGAGCTAGTTACGTCCAGGGTGTAGGCTCGGGGTGTGACATATTGTATTTAAAATTCCTTTATTTTTGTGATCATGCATTTATATTTATTCTCATGGATCACAAATTTAGTATTCTGGAAACAATGTTTTGAAAGAAAGTTGCATGCCCGAGGGAAATAATTATTGGTGGTTTTATTGTTAATTATACCAAGGATAAATATTGGTTTGTATGCTCGAGGAATATAATTCCTAGGTGGGTATATGAGACTCACGAGTCCCTCAGGGTCCTATTGACTATATATTGCATTATATTTGTTATTATTACTTGTTGGGTTTTGCTCTGGTTAAACAGTCCCAACGTCTATAGGGGGAACACCCAGCGTCCATAGGGGGAGACTTGCAATCCCAACATGCGCACTCACTTCAGGTTCAACATCATCTTCAATCTCAACCTCTTCCTTTACAAGAACCTTGTAACACCTCAGAAAAAAATTGATTAAGACGGAAAAGAGGAAAAAAGTGAACCACAGAAGGGGTCCATGGGCCGTGTACAGAACCACGACCCGTCACCCTCATCGTGGTTCACACCCTTGGGAGAAGTGGAGGACCACAGACCACTAGACGATCTGTAAAACCCCACACGGTCTGTCAACTGTGTCGTGGAAATGACCCAGTACCACCCCAACTTCTGTGAAGAACCACGGTGGCCTATACGGCCCGTGGTGCTTCACACGGTCCGTGAAGTGGACCATGGAAGGGACCTGTCAGCCTTCAAGTTTTGGGTCAACTTCAAATGGTCATATCTTTTAGCACAAAAATAATTAGGTGGCCTATGAACTATAAAATTAAAGATCTTTGAGTCCTCTTTCCGACGCCACCGGCTTTGCTAAAATCCAAGCTCGGAGTAAGAAGTTACACTCATTTCAGTAGGGCCCTGTTGGGCAGGGCCATCACCACGACCCATTTGATGGATCGTGGTCCTACAGTCCCATCGTGGAAGTCACTTTGTCAGCTTTAAGTCAGGGTCATTTTAGTCTTTTCCCCTATGCATTGGGCACTTAAACTACGTCGTTTGATGCCTAAACTACGTTGTTTTACTCAGTATAAGCCTAATAATCTAGTGATGCAATACCCAGAACCCTCATTCTCCATAAAAATCGCCTAACTTAGAGCAAAAAAGAAGAGGAAAAGTTGACCAGTTCTCCCAAGAACAAGCAGAAGTGTTCGTCGAAGTTCAGCCCCGAAATCCAAAGAATTTCTCTGTAGTTTTCATCACCAAGTATGTGGGATTTCACTAGTGGGTTCCTTTCACCCATTAGGTCCCTAGATTTCAGTTAATCCTTCATATTCTCATAAACTGTTCAAACCTAGGGTTTCTAGATTTTCAAGATTTATCGTGATTTTGGCTGTTATGGTTCCTTTGATCTAAATAACTTGTTTCTTGATAAATTAGTATAATTCCATGCATAGAACTCAGAACCCTAGCTTGTGTAAATCTATCACTACTTCATGAATTATATTTACTAGGTAAACTAGTCAGAAAATCATGCTTCAGAAGTCGAATGCCTTATCTTCAGCATATAAATGTTGCATTCTCAGTTAGCTTGTCAGTATTTTGAGCTACTCGGTATTTTAGTGTATTTTAGCTTCATACATAATCAGTTGGGAGTAGACTTAGCACCGAGTTGGACTAGGGTTCAGCGTACCCTCAAGTCCTAGAACTACATGCTTGCATAGGTTTATAAGTCCCCTCCGTTGGAAATCAATTTTAGTGATCACGCCACAGTCATACCTTTATACCCCTGGCAAGGTATATTGGGTCCTCTTAATGGGGCGTATACTTCGAACTCCGTGTTTAGCTCATGTGGTTTTTGTCGGTTAATAGGATCTCCCACAGTCAGACTCTTAGTGCATTGACCAGGTTTTCAACAGTTACTTCAGTATACAGTTCAACATGTTAGCTTCATGATTAGAACTTGGTCATTGCATCCAGTTTATCTTTGAGTTATACCTCAGTACAATTTATATCTTTGTTCAGCTTACGCATTGTTCAGCTTACATATCGTTCAGCTTAGCATATCTATATTCTGCATGCTCAGTACTTTGGTACTGTCACATACTTTTGCGCTACATCATTTTATGATGTAGGTTCAGACGCTCAGCATCCAGATCATGCTTAGCTCGATTCTCAGTCCGTATTCAGTAGCTCCAGTGGTGAGTCTTACATTTCTTTATGTTTTTGGTTTAGTTAGCTTATTACCAGTCTTTTCGTATTTTTAGAGTTACCTGGGGACTTGTCCCAGCAGCTCATCAGTATTAGAGGCTTCCAGACATAGAGTCAGTGTTCAGTTGTTTTGGGGTTGTTTCCCATGGATATTAAAATATATTTTCACTTGGAGTCCTTTTAGTTTTGACTCACTTTACAGTTATGCTTCCATTTACTTAATTATAGTTCAGTATGCTTGTGATATGCCAGACTCAGAGTTAGCTTGGGGTCACTTATAATCCTAGGTCCCATGTTACGTCTAGGGGGTAGCCTCGGGGCATGAAAATCCTGGGGTGGGGGTCGGGTCGCTTCCCTTGGTGCATTCACATTCTAAGCTCCACCTCGGTGGGTGTTTCCCTTCCCCAGTCTCTTCCACGTCCTCTCGTTGCGAGCTCAATTACTGGTTCTACCACTAGAGCTACTACCCTTGTGTCATTACGTCGAGTGTCAACTATCTGCGCACAGAAGAGAGAAAGAGTTAGATACCAATTTGGATTGTCAGATAACAATTGGAATCAATTCATAGCTCAGAAGAAAAATGAAGAGGATTTCCTAAATTCTTGTAGCCTCTTACAGAAAAGTACAAACGTTTTCGTACCATTCCGTAAGACTCTACTAGACTCGTTTTGGTATGACGAGATCAACAAATCTAGGACTCTGATACTAAGTTTGTCACGACTCAAACCATCATGAGTGGCACCATACTAAAAAATCAGGTGGGAGAACCATCTACTAACCCGAAACCAACCAAACATCATTTAAAGAACCAAGTTTATCATATAAAAAGTCAAACAATTGCGACAACCAAGGATTGAGTCCTCATAAACTCAACCCAATAGTTTAAAACATTTAATGCGAAAACCCCTAAGAACTGAAAGTCATTATAACCAAAACTCTAAAAAAAATCAAACTGGGGATGCAACCCCGAAACTACTCATAATGCTAAAACAAGTATACATGTCTGAAAAAATAGTTTACGGTCAGTAGATAGTGTCCATAAGACTCAATTTCCTATAAATATTAAACCACTTAATTAATCAAGTTCTGATAGGGATGGTCTGACCCTAGATTGGGATTTCTAAGGTGTTACAAAAGCTCTAAAATTTCACCAACTATCGTAAATCTCCATTACAAATTTTACTAGACTCAATTAGAATTGGAGTAGTCTAATGGAAATTGAAACTAATTATTCAACACTCAGTGATCAAATATCATTTGAGAAAGTAAAGGAATAGAGCTAACATTTGCCGGTAAAATACTAACCTTGTTCATTCACATATAACTGACATTTTATTTCTTTTGCTTCATACGAATGAATTTAGAGATTCATATGGATAACATATCGTAAAATTAAATAAATATAAGATATGAATATTAAAAGATTAGAGCAATAGCAATAGAGAGACGAGAGAAGAAAACTTTCTTATTCTTCCAATAAGTACATTCAAGTGTCTACAACATAATCTCCAACGGTTTTATTTGTAAATAGCCATAAACATATCATTAATCCTTGAGAATTCTGGGAAGATTAAGGGGTGTGAAAGATAAATAAGAAGGTCGTGGAGATGTAGGTATTACTTCAAATCAATAATCATGATGAGTAGTAATAAAGATAATACATTTAATAGACATTCACGTAATATATTTCATAACAAGATTTAAATCATTAAAAGAATTAAAATAGGTTGCAAATAATTGAAACATTTTTCATAATTTAAATTACGTGAGTTTTTCAATTTTAAAATAAATTATTAAATTTTGTTTTCCATATTTACCTTTTCCTTAAATCAAATTCTTAACTAGGGGTTAGCGGTAGTCCGCACGACCATCTAGACCAAGGTCATTAAATATCCTTATTCAAGAATAAGAATCGAAATATACAGGATTTTATTATAGTTAGATAGCTGTATGGTAATTACTTTTACCCGAGCAAGGGGTCTGTCAAGACTGTAATACATACTCTTTATTGAACCCATGTGTCCAGCGGTTCTAACTGTACAAGACCATTTGCACCTTTTTTCTCTTTTTTACGGGCCTTTGCGGTCACACAGCTTGCTAGACATAGCTACTAAGGCAAATCCAATAAGAGTAGTACAAGGTCGACTGTACCACCATCTCAGAACCAAGCTAAAAATCTATAACATAATCCCTTTATATTTTTATAAAGTCTGAAACTTTCATGGAGTCTATGTAATATGATCTAGTTAGTCAACATAGATATGAATCTTTTAGCCGGACATAGTCGCGGCCAGAGAAAGAGAAGGAGTAAGAATAAAATGAAAAGAAATAAAATATACCTTGATCTCCGATGGCCGGAACAGTATACAAACGATTGCTTGTATAATCTTTGGAACTTTACAAGGGATTTACAAAAGAAAAATTAAAGAGCTTTTCTTTCTTTGGGAATATACCCCAGTTTTCAACAGATATAATATGTTTGATGATCATCTTTGAGAAGTTATAAACGTTCTCTGCTGTGTTATAACCGGAAAAGTGAGAAAATTCTACACTTCCTGTAGTAGTAAGAATAGTCTCGTAGTATGAATGGGTTTTATATGATTCACCTGGAAAGTATAACCCATTTAATAAATACCGTTGGAATATCTTCCATGGCTCATTTTGTCTCTGAATCTCAGAGTTTTCTACTAGGAATATCAGTTCCCTTTTTGTTAATCTTTCATAAGACTTGATATCATCAACGTCTTCTTCCCTAGCAATGGAAGCAAAAGTATCATTTTGCTTTTGAGCATTTAAATATGCTTGTAATTGCTCGTATAACGGGTTATCTTCTGGAATATCTCCCAGGTGAACAGAGTCACTTGTAGAGTCTATTTTTTTGTTTATCAAACCTTTCCCTCCCAACTGTATAACTGGGGAGTTTGAGGAAGAGCCGTATGACGACCCTTTCTGATAGGATGTC
>JAJONR010004387.1:0-44086 GCA_029582245.1 Solanum etuberosum
GCTTGAATACTCTGTTCATAAGGTCAATGAATGTTGCAGGGGCATTAGTCAAACCAAAGGACATAACTAGGAACTCATAGTGACCATAGCGGGTCCTGAAAGCTATCTTAGGGATATCACTTTCTCTTACTCTCAACTGATGATAGCCAGATCTGAGGTCTATCTTAGAAAAATAAGTAGCACCCTGAAGTTGATCGAAGAGATCATCAATTCTCGGAAGAGGATATTTATTCTTGATAGTAACCTTGTTCAACTGACGGTAATCTATGCACATTCTAAGAGAACCATCTTTCTTCCTCACGAATAAGACTGGAGCGCCCCAAGGTGAGACACTTGGTCGAATAAAACCCTTCTCAAGGAGATCTTTCAACTGCTCTTTTACCTCTTTCAACTCTGCTGGTTCCATTCTATATGGCGTAATAGAGATAGGATGAGTATCGGGAAGAATATCTATACCGAAGTCTATTTCTCTCTCAGGAGGGACTCTGGGAAGATCGTTTGGAAGGACTTCTGGAAACTCACTAACAACTGAAACTGACTGAATAGGGGGTGTCTCAACACTAGAGTCATTAACTTGGACTAAGTGATAGACACAACCCTTGAAAACTAACTTTCTCGCCTTAAGGTACGAAATAAAACGACCCTTAGGCACTGCTGAACTACTCCTCCACTCAATAACTGGCTTATTAGGAAACTGAAACTTAAAAACTCGAGTTCTACAATCGACTGAGGCATAACAGGCATGAAGCCAGTCTATACCTAGAATAACATCGAAATCTACCATATCTAACTCAACTAAGTCAGCCATGGTGTTCTTGTGATTGACGAAAATTATACAATCACGATAAACTCTCTCAGCTAGAATAGACTCACCAACAGGTTTAGAAACACTGAAGGGCTCAAGAAGTTGTTTAGGAAGAATATCAAAATTCATCGCAATATAAGAGGTCACAAAAGATAGACTCGCTCCTGGATCTAACAAAGCATAAACATCATAAGTAAAGACTTTGATCATACCAGTGACAACATTTGATGAATTCTCTTGCTCTTGGAGACTAGTGATAGCATATAGGCGGTTTGCTCCTCCGCCAGTCTCCGAAGTAGCTCCTCTAGGTGCAGCCCTGTCTGGTGGAGCAACTGAAGAAGATAGGGCTCTATTGCCCCTATTTCCACTGCTTTGCATGTTCTTTGGAAACTCTTTCATGAAGTGACCCTCTTGACCACACTTGAAACAACCAGTGGAGCCATCACGACATGTTCTGGGGTGGTTTCTACCACATTTAGCACATGCAGGAGTACCTCCTTGTGCCATACTACCTTGAGACTGTGCAGGTCTAACTCTGAAATTTTGTGAATTCTGATTGTTGAACTCACCTTTGTTCCTTGGTGCACTAGCAGATGATGGAGTAGGTCTATTTTACTTATGTTGGAAAGAAGACCGGTTTGCATTACTCTTTTGATTCCCGAACTCATTCCCTGATGTCTTAGCCTTTTTGTTTCTAAACTCTTCTCTATCCCTTAGTTTGTCCTCCTAAACCTGTTGCACAAGGATCGTCATCCTTGCGATGTCCATATCCCTTATCAGTATAGCTTCCTTGCCTTCCTTACTTGACAGACGAGACAACCCAACAACGAATAAACTCATCCTGCTCCTCATGTCAGCAACCATCTCCGGAGCATAGCGGAAGAGTTGGGTGAACTTCAGACTGTACTCATGAACACTCATAGATTCCTGCTTAAGAGTAAGGAATTCTCGTACCTTTGCTTCTCACAGTTCCCGAGGAAAGAAACGCCCTAAGAAGGCCTCCACAAACATAGCCCAACTCGCAATCAGTGCACCCTGAGCTCTACCTTTCTTCCATTGATCAAACTAGATTCTAGCGACACCCTTCAGTTGGTATACAGCTAGTTCCACTCTCTCAGCATCAGTGTCATGCATAATCTCAAAAACCTTCTGAAGCTCTTCAACAAAGTTTTCTAGATCCTCAGTGATGCTTACCAATGAAGCTTGGAGGATTCATCATTAAGAACTCGCGGATCCTTGAAGTATCAGCCCCTTCCTGTCGAACTCCTCTCTGTTACCCAACTTGATTGGTCACAGCTTGACATAACATCCGGATAGCTTCACGGAACTCAGCATTTGTGACCTCTCCTTGGGGTTGCACTTCAGGTGCATTAGGTACCCCTTGTTCCTCAACATTCCTCCTAGGAGGAGGACCTGGAACAGCTCTTCGTAAAGGCATGATCTGAAAGACACGCGCAAACACGAGTTAGAAAGAAACTTTCATAGAGATAAACTCTATCGCACGAAATAAGTATGAAAGAAGTGAGATATTTTCTAAATGTTCCAGCTTCCTAATTATAGATTTGGTGCGCTTCACACCGATAACTAGGACTCTACAGACACGGCTTCATAGACTTCCTAGGACTCTTGAACTCTGTGCTCTGATACAAAGTTTTGTCACGCCCCGAGCCTACACCCTGGGTGGGACTGGCACTCTAGAACTATTTTTGGCCCCAAGCGAACTCTTGGCCTGGCTTACTACTCAGCGGAAGACTTTACTCAATAAGATAAACTCATGAAAATACTTAGAATGTTGTAAAGGAAAACATTTACTAGCCAATAAGGCAACTCAAGTCTTATAACAAAACAAAACAGCTGAAATGAAATAAGACTAATGAACTAATAACGTCTAACTGTCTATGAAGCCTCTAATACTATGAGGGATGTCGGGACAAGACCCCCGATCATCCTAACAACTGGAATAAACAAAGCAATAAAAGGGATCCTCCAGAAAGCAAAGAGGCTCACCAAAAGACTCTGAGTGCTCGACTGGATCAACGAGGCGCTGGATGCTGATCTTGATTACTTGTATCTGCATCATTAAACTATGCAGGCCAAATGGCATCAGTACATTGAATGTACGAGCATGCAAGAGGAAAACTAAACTTGACAAAAGCTTGAACTGAATTCTGAAAGAAACACTTACCTCAGGTTTACTCAACTCATGGATACTCAACTCAATGCATAAATAAAAAACAATAAAGATGCAGTTTATATAAATCATTTAAACAGTAGGTAGCAACTCAATGTATTGAAAAATACAATAACAACTCAATGTATATATATATATATATATATAGTAAAGTAATATACCTTTGTGGGAGTTTCTCTAACCGACAACCATCACTATGAGCTATGTGATGATACAGCGTCTCGCCCATGCTGCCAGAACTGTCCTATAACTTGTCGGGATATAGAACGCCTCAACTAAGTGTATCCACTAGTCTATGCTAAAAGAATTAAGGAATCATCTAAAAAGTATGACCATTACTACCCACGATGGCTACATGATTTATAGAAACTTGAGTTATTATGAACTTGTCCCCATATCGGTGCCCAATACTACTCCCAAAATTACTCAGCTCATATGTTTAAAAACATAACTCTTTCTCTTTGATTTGAGGTTATTACTCAAAAAGCTTATTTTTAAAAGATATGGAACTCGAAACTACTCATGAAATTTTTTTTGGAAATCGGTGTTTCCTCTCATCTTAAATGTGAAAACATTTACTCTTTGGGAATACATAGTCCTCTCATAACAATTTAAAGAAAATGAACTCGACTCTACTCTTTCTCAATCTCAATGCTTAAGTCTTAAAACAGGTTTAAAAGATTTGTAAAAGATTTCTTAAAATGACTCGAGGAACTCTCAAGACTTGACTCTTAACTTTACCTTGAATTTGAATTATGAATTCAAGGTTATGATTTGTGATAGGAAAGATCTCGTGATATTTAGGAGTGTTTCTATATAGTTAATCATGAGAAACGGTCAAGAAAACACTGTCTGGGAGCAAGTCCGCGACGCGGAGATGCATTTTAATATTTGGTTGCGAAATAACTTTTGAGGCAGAGGGGTCTGCGGCCTCTCCGCGATGCAGAGAGAAAAGTTCCAATTCTGAGGAAAAGGTCTGCGTCACGGACCTGGTACCCAGTTTCTACCCGATTTTTTTCTTCTTCATTTTCTAACCCCAATTCACCTAAATTTGATTCTTTTTCTCAATTTCTCTTTAGATTTAGATACCCAGTACATGTACACAAGAATCTACTCATAAACAACTCAAAATTGACATGATTTCATCAAGAACTCAACAATCCCATCCAAACTCAAGAACGAAAGTCAATTTCAAGAACACAATTCAAGATCATCAACCTTCAACTTTCTAGAAATGAATTTCACTGAATAAACATGATTGGTGTATGGGTGAACGAACCCAACCCTATGAAAGTCTCACATACCTCTTTAGGGATCAACCCTTGGCGAAACAACTTCGATTCCGCAAGAAGTATCCAAGAACGCCTTGACTTTTCTCCTCTTTTCTCTTCTCTCAAAGTCCTAGCGTAATTCTTAATTCCGTAAACTGAACCAACTCAGTTTAGACCCCAAATAACTTACTAAAAATGAAATAATTTAATTGGGTAATGAAAAGACCAAAATACCCCTCTAAAATCCGGTTGACTTTCCTTATCCGGACAGCCCGACTTCAAACGGGCATATCTCCCTCATACGAACTTGAAAATTAGCAAACTCGGTGGCGTTGGAAAGATAATTAAAAGACCTTTCATTTGATAAGTTTTAGCCCACCAAACTCATCATGTACTAGGAGTTATGGTCATTTGAAGTTGACCCAAAACTAATACTTAACATACTTGCCAAATTTCAGATTTTCATTCTTTCCAAAAAATGGTTTTTCCTAATTTTAGCTCTTTCAAATAGCGGGGTGTTACAAATATCTTTCTTATAAACAATGCTTAACCTAAGCATCTGTAGTAACAACCTAGTTGGTTTCTCAAATGTGAATGAAACAAAGAGTCTCATTATACGAGTTGGTGATACGGCTGATAACTCCTTAAGTAGTTAATATTCACATTTGACAATCGACATATCTATTTTCATACACCACTAGTACCACATCGTGAAAGTCCGTTAGATCTACCACTAGAGCACATCATACCCATCGAAAAGATCGTATCCAAATGGCCCTCACATTTCTACCCATTGAGTAGCTGCAAAACATTACCAACTCCATTTGGTCTCTAGCCCAAAGTGATATAAATTCTTTCATAGATCAGATCGATAGAAAAAGTAACACACTCCATAACTATAACCAAATAACATCGACACCATTTTAGTAGTCGTATCCTAGACCTTTTTTATAACACCAAATCTATGGACCATGTAGGGATTATGACTTCTGTCAACGCAACATCATTCTCAATTTCATTGTTTCAAGAGTAGAACACAGTCATCTAAACGGACCCTCTTGCTTCTTTTTTATGACTTTGCTCTACTCTATAAACAATGATATTGAGACTTGTATTTTCTTTCAAATATGTTGTTATACATTAAAAGCTTGTAACGTGACAATCAGGTTTTTGGATTTAAGTTATGTTGGTTATGATTTTTGCGTTATTATTATGTTCTAGACTTTCATTCTTGTTTTACTTCCGCATTTAATGTATATTTTGGGTTCTAGGCTAACTTGCCTTGGTGGGATAAGGCAAGTGCCATCATGTCCATTTTTAGGTCGTGACAGAAGCATAAATAAGTTCGCTAGTGTTTGCAATATAACTTAAACCATATAATCTAACATTTTTTTCATAAAATTATCAATTTTCTCAAAAGAAATTGTCAGATTCAAATACAAGAGATCATAAGTTACAAAACAAAAATCATTACAATAGGCATCAATCATGAAAATTCTCCTTTATCGAAATCTCCTCACTCACATAAAGAAACTAAACTAAATTAAAAGATGGAAAATAAAAATAATGTATTATAAGAAAACATTTATTTTGCATCTTCAAAAGAAATCTTTAAATCCCTCCAGCCAACTCACTTCAATTGTTACCTCGAGTATTTTCTGAAAAATAAATAGACAAAAAAATCTATCAAAAAAAGAATGATATATATATGTCAAAGTTAAATATAAATGAATATTTTCTTACCAAAATTTAGATTCGACTCCAGAAGGCGCAAGAAAAGATCAATTGATTGACCATTCTCAATATATCTTGGATCATATGGATTACTACAAATTGATTTGTATAATAAATTTTGCAGTTTAATGCATTAAAATAAAATATATAATTTAAAATTTTGTATATCTAATAAATTAATACAAAAATACTAATATATAAAGTGAAACAAAAAATATATGATTACGTTATATGTGGTTCTCTTGCTACGTTAGTACCCAGTGGAGCATTTGAAAATTGATGATTTATCTCCAGATGTTCATTTTCAATGGCTTCTATCTGCATTCATTTTTATAAAATAATATAAGAATAATAGAAATATGTTACTATGTATTATTGAACAGTTATATAAACTAAAATTTTCACACTGCGATTATTATTTTTAAAAGAAATTTGCATAAATTTTAGTTTATGAAATTATTAATATAAATTAGAGATTAGATATATACTCCTGAATGCGAAGAGGATCCACGAGATGATCCTGACATTCTTCCTCGTTTGTAGTTTGCCTGTATTTATTTAACATGAAAATTTAAGTTCCCCAATAGTGTGAACAAATCTTTGAAGGTATTTTTGTCATTTCAGTTGCTTGGTATGATTTGGCTCAACACAAAAAAATATTTAAAATAATTTTTTCCTACCCTTGAACCACGAGCTCTTCCTATTGGAATTGCCGAAGAAATGATTGCTCTGTTAGAGTTGATATTATATCTCTGCTAATAAAGAAACAATAAAGACAACAAATATATGAAATTTTAATGTTGAATTAGCATTACTAATTAAAATAAATAATTTTAAAATATTTTTTAATTACTTAAATGTAAAATTAATAAATTAAAAAAAAAATTCTTCTTAATTTCCTTTCTCAAATCTACATATTTAGCTA
Source organism: Solanum etuberosum (assembly GCA_029582245.1). Lineage (NCBI taxonomy): Eukaryota > Viridiplantae > Streptophyta > Magnoliopsida > Solanales > Solanaceae > Solanum > Solanum etuberosum. Next base: position 6,927 of record JAJONR010004387.1, read on the forward strand.
ATTTAAAACAAAAGAATAATAAGATTCCACTAGAATAAAATACCTGTGGAGGTAAATTCTGGTCCATATTAAATGAGGGTTCAGGAACAGAATTCACAACATAGCCCTGGCATAAAATTAAATATTTTATAGAATATAAATTTAAAATGATATATAAATAAAATTAAATAAAAAATATGCATTAATTATTCATAGAAGTTGAGGGTAGATTATTATTATATATTAAATAAATACCTTGGGGCAGGATACATATTATATTGATTCATCATAGGTTGATTTGATGAGACTTGAACATATGATTGTTGAATTTGACTATATTCATTTGTTTGTTGGAAGTGGAAAAAATAAAGAAGAAAAAAGATATAAATAAATAACTAAGCATACAATATTTAGTTAGGATAGATTATTATTATTATATATTAAATACATACATTGGGGCAGGATACATGTTATATTGATTCATCAGAGGTTGATTTGATGGGACTTGAACATATGATTGTTGATTTTGATAATATTCATTTGTTTGTTGGAAGCTGGAAAAAAAAAAAGATATAAATAAGTCACTAAGCATACAATATTTAGTTTGATTTGTTTTTTTTATAAAAATATTCGGATCAATTTTTTATGTATAATGTAGTCATTTAATTTTTAGACAAAGGTTATGCAAGTGGATTAGTAACGTGAAAATCGTAATAGCTATTAGTAATACATAAATTAGTATTGCAAAGATATTTTTTATTAAAATGATTAATTTAGTATAAAGTAGTGTAATGTACAATTTAAAGTATGTGTTTGTTCCTTAAATAAAATATGAAAAAGTTATTTAACATTAATAGGGTGTTATTTTAAAAAAAAAACTAATTCATGTATTGCTAATATTTTTATATTTATTCCACATTTTACCGTACGTAAAATTATGCATAGATTTTTGATAACTTATGCAAGTGTTATTTATCTTGTAAATAAAAACTAACAACCAAACATTGGATAATTTAATACTGATTTTTAAGTAGAAATTATTTTTTTCCAATTTCAACCAAAACATGATATAAATTACTAGTGATTTTATGTAGGGATTAAATCTCATCTAACCTAAATAGGGTCTTTTTGATTTGTAGAATAAAAGATAATAATTTCAAAAAGAAAATACTAAATTATATTATCTATGTTTGATTGCAATGCAAATAGAAAAATTAGATTATAAAAAAATTATGTTGAAACAAGAGAAATAAGAGGATAATAGTTTATAAAATAAGAAAAATCTCCTTTTTTTTTTTTTTTACAATGGGGTATAACATTTAAGAGCTAGTAGACATGCATCTTATTTATAATTTGTGCATAGTATTAAATCTATCGTATTTATACATATTGTCTTAAATTTTACCAGATTTAATGAATAGTAATATAAATGAGATTGATGAAATTAAATTTGCATAGTTTCAAATTCAAGACTTATTTACAAAATTCATTAATCGTTTGATATTAACATATAACTATTTATTAACAAGATGAATTTTAACATCCAAAATATTTTACAACACACAATTATTAATACTTTTAATCAGTTAAATCAAACATATTCTAAATTAAAGTAGCAAAAAAGACAATCCAATTAGTTAATCTTGGTACAATAAATAACTTCTCATCAAATAGTTCCTCTATTGTCTAGCTTTAAATTTAAAAAATAAATAACATTAATAATGATAAGAATAAGTAAATAAAATAATAAAATAATAATAATAATAATAATTAATACAATTATTGTTGACCAGAGGATTTTATAGCTGTATATTTGAAATCAAACTATTAAATTTCAAAGAGTCATTTGTAAAAGAACATGGAGATATACAATTTATCAATATGGGGCTTTAGGATATCTCGATATCTTGTTTATGAACTATGATTTGCTCATTTGGTAAGATTGTATAAGAATTACATAAATTTTGATAGTTTTCATAACTTGTGGTTTTTTCTTTTTGATGAAAAACATACAACTTAAAAAATTTAAAACACAACTTCAACTTCATATAACTTCATATCAATCTGATTTCATATCACATGTCTAAACAACTTCTAAAAGTGACAACAACAAAAAATTGTTGAATTCTAATAAATAAACTTTGATTCTAACTCAATCCGGCTCAAAGGGATAGAATTTTCCAAATTATTTAAGGAAGTTCAGAACTCTTTCAATAATCGATGCGAGATTCTTTCTTTTATCACCCCAACGCAGAATGATAGCGCATAATTGGTAGAAAAACAAGCCACATATGACATAATTAAGGAAAAAACATTTTATTTTTAAAAAAAAAAGTTACACAAAAATTATGTTCACCTAAAATATCAAAAAAGAACAGCAAAAAATTGAAACAAATAAATAGAGATTAAAGTAAACCTTACATGACACAAATTTTGATATATGTTAGCAAACTCCAATATTCCTCCTGAAAAGTAATAAAGAAGAAAATAAAAGGTGAAATATAATGGATGAACTAATTACAAATAGAAGTTATAACAATAAATTAGTTCATCAACACCATAAAACAATAGAATAAAAAAAGTCTTCTATTTATTAAATTTGGTGAAACTGATGAAGTTTTGATATTATCAGAGAGAACTAAAGGTGTTTAGATTTTATTCTTTTTTTTTTATGGTACCATAAAAAATTATTCAACATATATACTATATTTGTAAACATATCTACGTATTCTAGCCCAAATGAAAAGAAAACACAAAGTTCCTTACTTAAAATTGGGTTGAGATAATTGCAGTAGATCTATTAACCTCGAAGCAATTATTTATAGAAAAAAATTCCTTTGCAACAAAAAAAAAGAATTAGGTCTGAAAAAAGAGAAGAAATGATTAATCTTATATAACTTTGTAACACTCAAATAATATGACAAGATGGGATTAAACACATAAAGCTTAAAGTAGAAAATCTAGTAAGTAATCAAAACGATAAATACTTATATTCCTCTTGATAATTACACCAAATTAATTAAGTGCAACATTGATATTTTACATACACATTTATGATTTAACATGATTAAATGATAAATTTTATTTTTGACTATTAAGGCTAATTGATTAATTCAACGTATACTTTATGGGTAAATATCTACCTTTCTAAAATAGACATACATATTCTATTTCTATTCAAAGTACAATATTTATATCGAGAGGGATAAATATTTACTGATTTTTGATATAAATATCCAAGAAATAATAACTTTTTTCGTACCAAACACATCCTAAATGATAAAATATAAAAATCTAAATTTCCCTGATTTTTTTTTTGAATTCTTTAATATGTATTACTATTTTAGCATTAGTCACAAATTCATGACAATCTCGTGGTTTAGAAAACAAGAGAGGTAATTCACAATTAACTAAAAAAAATAAAAATAACTTAAGTATTTTAAGATTCCCTTCAAACGAGTAACTTGTGATATCTCACACAAAACAATATTCAAACATCTGTGTATTAAGATTCTATTCAAGCAAGTAACTTGTGATGTCTTCACTTAAAACAATATTCAAACACAAGTATTTTAAGAATCCATTCACGCAAGTAACTTGTGTTGTCTTCAAACAAATTAATATTTAATTTTATCTTAATAATAATTACCATTAATAGAAAATTATAATTTTATGTTAAAAAATATTTTACTAGTTAGGGAGTTATCACTCACGTGAGATGACAAGCACTGTGATTCGTAGGCAAATCAATGTATATTGTTTAAATTTGAATGGTACTAAATTTTTATTGTTATTGTTGAATAGAACTTGGGCTAAAAAATATTGCTTTATTTTATTTTTTTAATTTCATTCATTAATTCATATTGTACTTCGAATAGAAATAGAATATGCATGTCTATTTTAGAAAGGTAGATATTTACCCATAAAGTATACATTGAATTAATTAATTTGCCTTAATAGTCAAAAATAAAAATTATGATTTAATCATGTTAAACCATAAATGTGTATGTAAAATATCAATGTTGCACTTAATTAATTTGGTGTAATTATCAAGAGGAATATAAGTATTTATCGTTTTAATTTCTTACTAGATTTTCTACTTTAAGCTTTATGTGTTTAATCCCATTTTGTCATATTATTTGAGTGTTACACAATTTTACAAGAATAATCATTTCTTCTCTTTTTTCAGACATAATTCTTTTTTTTTGTTGGAAAGGAATTTTCTTCAATAAATAATTGCTTCGAGGTTAATAGATCTACTGTAATTATCTCAATCCAATTTTAAGTAAGGAACTTTGTGCCTTCTTTCCATTTAGGTTAGAATACGTAGTTATGTTTACAAATATAGTATATATGTTGAATAATCTTTTATGGTACCATCCAAAAAAAAGAATAAAATTTAAACACATTTAGTTCTCTCTGATAACATCAAAACTTCATGAGTTTCACCAAACTTAATTAATAGAAGACTTTTTTTATTCTATTATTTTATGGTGTTGATGAACTAATTTATTGTTATAACTTCTATTTGTAATAATTTTCAACTTTTAAGATTAAATTGATTAATGCAACAATGAAGCATAATTAATATTGTGTTATCATCAGGAAATGTAGTGTAGAGGATAAAGTTGTTCTTTTTAATCAAAGATCTTGAGTTCGAGTCATAATAAGAGAAATTCTTGATAGATAATATTTCCTCCTAAATGAGATTTTACATAGCACAAATTTGAATTAGTCGAACTCCATTAGGAATATCAAATATCAAATAGAAAATAAAAAATAAAATATTAGTACAATTTTGGTTTCTGAAAATACCATGTATTTAAGACACGACAACACAAAAAAATAAATACAAAATACCATCATAATTAACTGACACAAAAGGTATGTGTGTCAGAAATTATGAAGTTGTTTTGTTTCTATTTAATATTTGTGTCAGATCTTTAATCATTGCTTGTGTTAAATTTATTTCTTTATTTGTGTCAGTTACTTTTTATTTTGTCACAAAATTTTCATGAACTTAGGCGACAATAGTTAAATGGGGACATTAATAAATTGCCAAATGGAAAAGTGGGCCTACATGCCAGTTATATGTTTTGTTTGATACTTTTTTAAAAATATATTTCTTTCCTCATCCCTAAAATTTATACCACATTCAAAATTGGTCTCTCTTTTTTTACCAACTACATCACAATAATAAAACATTGATGATTTAGGTAATTTAGAGCAAAAAAATTTTCATGTTTGAGCCCCTTTTGTTATCTTTGTATCTATTGTATAATAGTTTTAGAATATATTTAGATTAATTTATTTGAAGTGTTTTTAAGTTAAAATGATGTTTTAGTATTTTTTTTTATAAAAAATTGAGTAAATTTAAAATTGTTTATAACTATTGTATTGAATTTTAAGCAAAAATTATAAAAATAAGTCTATAAGCCATAAGATGAAATTTCTAACTTAACATTTATATTTATGTTGAATAGACGAATTTAACGGTGAGAGAAATTATAATGTTCATAATTATAATAGTTGGAACACTTAGTATCTCTTATATACAAAAAAATCTTCATTTTATTTTTTAAAAGAGAAATTAGTAGAAAATATATTACAAATATATTGAAAAGTCACAAAAACATGAAAAGATATTACTGTTATAATAAGAAACAAAACAAAGCAAAATAATGGAATACAGTGAAAAAAGAACTAATACTACATATGGGATTGATTAAGATAATTATTTGGGTGGGTTACTATTAAATTCTGTAAAATACAGTTTTATTAAAAAATTATGCATTAAGAGCGGGTTGAAAATAAAATATTTCTTTGTGGGACAAATTAGAGTCTTCATTGATTTATGCAGATTTGCCTCGCACATTTTTTCTTCCCTATAATAAAGGGAGCTACGAATACCCGTGGATCATGTAAGAAAAATCATGATCATTTTATTTGCACTCTCCTAGCTATTCTTTGCACGCTTTCTCACGACTTCAACCCTTTTAGTTGATATTACAAAAACGACAACATATTTAGTAAAATTCTACTAGGTGGGATCTGAGAACGGTAGAGTGTATGCAGACATTTCCACTATCTCATGGAGATAGAGATGATGTTTCCAAAAACCCTCAACTCAAGTAAATAAAGGAGAAAACAATGAAGAAAACATAAAAATTAATAAGAAAATCAGTGTAAAGTCTACAATAAAGCCTAGAGAAAATTAGTGTGATAATTGAAACACAATACACAACATATGGCCAAACCTAAAAGGGTACGGCTAGTACTACAATAGGCACTAACAAGCCTAACCATCGCAGGGCAAGACAACAATCTATCTCTATTATCCTTCTACCCTAATGTGCAACCTTCACTCCTTCCTATGTAGAGTCATGTCCTTGATAATATGAAATTGCACCATGTACTTCCAAGTTACATCTTCCCTATACTTTTTTGCCCTATATCAACCCTCCATGTACCCACAACGTCCACTCTCCTACACCTCTTCACTAGAGCATGTACACCTTCTCTTCATATGTCTAAATCATCTCAATCTTGCTTCCCTCATCTTGTCTGCCACATCGTCCACTCCCACCTTCTCCCAAATAACCTCATTCCTAATCTTGTCGCTACTAGTATTACTACACATACATCTCAATATCCTCACCTTTGCAACATGCATCTTCTGAACTTGTGAGTTCTTGACTGGCAAACAGTCCACTCCATATAATAAGGACAGACTAACCACTACTCCGTAGCACTTACATTTAAATTTAAGTGCACTTTCTTATCACACAAGACTTCCGAAGCAAGCCTCTATTTCATCTATGTTGTCCCAATGTGATGAGTGACATCATTATCGATGTTTCCTCTACCCTAGATTATAGATCCAAGATACTTAAAACTTTCTCTCTTGGGAATAGTTTGTTTGGAAACCCTCACTTCCACGTTTGTTTCATCTGATGCAATACTGAATTTGCACTCCAAACATTTCATTTTGGTCCTACTCAATCAAAACCCTTTGGACTCCAAAGTTTGTCTCTAAACCTCTAACCTAGCATTAACTGTATTCCATGTCTTATCGATCAGTATTATGTCATCCGCAAATAACATGCATCATGGAAACTCATCTTGAATAGATTGTGTCAACTCATCCAAAACAAAGATAAATAGAAAAAGGCTAAGAAGTGATCCTTGGTGCAGCCTCATCTCAACTTAAAAGTTCTCTGAGTCTGAGTCTTGGCTCCATCGTACAAGTCATTTATCTTTCTAATATACATTATTATGACACATATAGCCTCCAAGCACTTCAAAAGGATATCCGCCAGGATTTTATCATAGGCCTTTTCAAGGTCAATCAACACAATATGAAAGTCCCTCTTTCTTTCTCTATACGTTTCCACCCTTCTCCGCATAAGATAGATGCTTCAGTAGTCGATCATTATGGCATGAATCCAAAATAGATTTTCATAAATGGACATCCCTCTCCTTACCCTCATATCCACCACACTCTTCCAAACATTCATAGTATGACTTATTAATTTGATATCCATGTATTTGTTACAGTTTTGAATATCACTCTTATTCTTAATAAAATTGAACCATTGTACTCAACCTTCATTCATTGGGAATTTTCGTCATTTAAAAATAGTATCAAATAATACCTATCTTGTTTGTGCTCTTCTAAAACTCCACCAAAATCTCATCAAGTCTGGTCTCTCTTCCCCTGCTCATCCTACTAATTACATGTACATCCTCATCAACCCTAAAACACATAAGTACCTTAATTTCTGAAGTCTTTCACAGTGCACCAAATCACCAAACACAATATTTCTATCTCCTTCTTTGTTTAAGAGTTTGTGGGAAGCCAGTTTTCTCTCTTTGTGTAATTGAGTTCCCTTCCACCAACGCCTTGCCTTCATCATTCTTGTTGCACTTTACTTGATTCAAATTGCGAACGTTTATCTCTCTTGTTTTTGTGAGCCTATATAATTTATTATCCCCTCCTATGGCCCCTAGCTCGACATATAAGCATTTGACAGTTGTCGTCTTAGGCACCATAACCCACTTGAGGCACATAAGCACTAATAACATTCAAAGTAAGCCCACTAATAACTAGCTGAATCTTTTGCCTTGGAACCTAACCATCTGGTCTCCTAAACACAAGTTATATTTATCTTCCTCTTCATGAGAATCTTCACTAGCACTATGGACCTTTTTGTCAGCGACCCTATGTCCCAAGACCCTTATCTCAACTTAGAAGAACCCATAACTCACTTACCCTTACTTCTTATTGCCCCGAACTTAACCAAAGATATCAACCTAGTCTACCATCATCCAATAAAACCCCTAGAAATATACTAAAACTATTGAAACAAGAGGAGAGTCTAGGACCACTTAACTATACTAAAAATAGAAGAAAATGAGAAGAAAAAAAAAGCAACTACCTCTAGTCAAGTGGAACTACAGACAAAAATAAATAAGTGAAATTTGAAGGCAATGGATAAAGGCAGAAAAATAGAGCAGAAGATTACACAAACAATAAGCAACAATGAAAGATTAAATTTGGATCGTAGATTCCTCTTCTATATGATCACATGATAATAGAGCAAAAAAATAGCACAAAGAGATCATTTTTTTTACTGAAAGACGAAGAGCATAAAAACTATGTAACAATCACGACAGGAGGAAAATTATACTATAAACTTGAAGAAATATGAACAAGAACTATCACATAGAGCCAGAGTTGAATAAGAACTACAAAACAGTGGGTAAATTGAAAGATAGAACCTGGACCAAGGTGTCAGCAGTCAAAGAAAACTTCTTCATGAAAGCAATGTCGGAGGATGAAAGAGAACCTTTGAAAGTGTGTCACTGTGTCGATTTACGAAGTTCTTATGCTAGTCAGAAATGGTCAATCTCAACCCAAATATCCAAATCCAGTAGAATCTCAACCCAATTTCAGAAAAATCCCGACCCCAAGTTTAGAGAAAGATAGTGATTTCACTAAAGATGGAAAAATAGTAGCCACCTAATGCAAGATTTGGGATCACTGACGTACATGCATCATAAACAAAAGTCGGTGGAAGAGGTAGACTTTGCGGTGGCGGTGGTGCTCTGGTAGAGGGGAGTTTATTGATGGGGAGAGAGAAGATGGGTTAAGGGCGGAGAAAGAAGAGGGGTACTTAATTAGGAGAGAAAAAGGAAATTTATTATCCTTTATTTTCTCAATACTTTTAGTTGATATTAGAAGTATTTATTTCTAATAACTAATAGTAAAACGTAAATAATTTAAGATGAGATCATATTAATTATTTAAGATCGTGGAATGATATGATTTTCACATAAACTTACAATAACAACAATATTTAGTCAAGAAAAAACATACTTGAATCGGTCAAAGTATTTTAACTAATTTTCTTGACTTTAGAGCGGAAAACTAATTAAGAGCATTAATTGGTGTGAAAATATTTAAGTTGCTTGTTCACAAAAAAAAATTGTATTCACCAAATATTCAATCATGCATTTAGACAATTATTTCCAAACATGTATCTATAAAGAATGTAACATTGATTTGTTAATTTTAAGCACAAGCATCTTAACAAATATCATAACAAATAAGAGAAACACAAACTCCAAAATAATAAAAAAATGGTGAATTCCAAATTCCAACCAATAAATCATTAGGTCATTGTCATGACCCAATGTACTTCCTAGACGTGACATGGCAAATAAGATCCCGAGAGACCCTAAATAAGCCACTTGGCATTAGCATAACGTAATAAAATACAATTCAAGAGATATAATGAATATAACTCTCAAATCATAAGATGACATAAATGATACCAACATAGTACATAAGAGAATACACGAAATACTATTAAGTTTGACATAATCTTTCTAACATCATAAGAGTGGTTGGGACGTAACTCATACACCATATACAAGTCTAAAACCAAAATCACCATAAAAGTAATGTATGTATCCATGACTTTGCCCTCAAATCATGAGGACTCACCAATCCAAGTAATTTAGCTGAGTAATCTCTAACTAAGCACGTCCGGGAAGAGGAGGATCAAACCCTATATTATAAGACAATATAGGCACAAATATGCATTAATACAATTGACCCTTATTTTAAGAATTGGATTTTGTGTTCATTGACCCGACTTTCAAAGAATTGATGTGGGTATTGTTGTTTTCGGAAATTTATTATGAATACTTGATTTACATAGATTGTGTGGCTTCGAAAGTGATTCAGAAGGGGAAGACTCAACTCATGTACTGATTATTGATTGATTTAAGGCAAGTGATCTTCTAAATCTTGTATTCTAGTAAAATTCGTGTATTTCCTTCGTTGTTTGTATGTTGGGAGTAATGAGGATGAAGTTAATGATTAATTATCCACTTGATAAATCTTTATAAATAAAAAAAGGTTGAAATAAAAAGGCTATGTGATTGATACGATGATGTGAATTGCCTTGTTGTGACAGTTACTGCGTAACTGGTGAAATGCTTGATAACATGAATGTGGACTTAAATGGAATGAATTGTAGTCTCTTCCATGTAGTTTGCTATTGCTTGTGTGTGTTGATTGTTGAACACCATGATGAGACATGTGATGGTTATGATTTCGAGGTTATTTTCGATAAGTGTTATGATGTCGAGGTTATTTCCAGCGAGTGTTATTATACCGAGGTCATTTACGCTAGTGATTTGATATAAAGCCAATGTGAAATGGCTTTGGCTAGTAATATAGTACCGATAGAAAATGGTTTCGGCGAGAGATTGATTATTGTGATTTGATGCATTTAGATGCTTATGTGTGAATTACTTGTTACTTGTGATTGATACACTTGTTACATGTGATTGATCTACTTGACATTGAGATCGACTTGGTTGATTCATTTGCTTATTGATTTGTGACTGTTGAACTGTGAATATTGTGCCTTGTGAGTCGTGTATTATTGAACTGTTAGGTTGGGCTGATTTATATACAAATTTTATTTTGAGGAGGTTCGGGTTGAGTGTAAGGGGTATTCATTTTCTAGCTAGATGCCTTGATTATTAGGTTGCTTGTTGGGTACCATATTCTTGGTATTCATTCCTTGCTTCTACGCTTGTGAAGGTTCTGAGCTAGGTATAGCGTGATTGCTCTTCTCATACTTTTTGAGGCTTATCAAAGGACTATAGAGAGGTAACTGCTTATCATCTCGGCGGGCCCTCATTTCCTTTCCTTTATGTTTTGTTCTATTTTAGAAGGAAATATTGATACTTGTAATAATTTCAATTTTGCACTTTATGTATTTAGTGGTTTGTACACGTGAAAAACAAATTTTGGGGGTTTTAATAGAAAGAATAAGATTTCTGTTTTATCTTATTCTTGTTATATTTTTTTGCATTCCTGTCTTTCCGTTCGGTTCAGGCTGACTTGTCTTGGTGGGAGTAGACAAGTGTCATCACGTCTATTTTCGATCATGACAAATAGTATCAAAGTCCAGGTTCATAGGTCTCACATGTGTACAAGCCAAGTCTAAGTAGAGTCTTCAGGATCGGTATGAAGACATCTGAACTTATCTTTGAGAGGTTGTGAAGAATGTTAGGAAACTTCCTTATGTTCATTCTTTCTTATCGTGCGTCGTTACCTTCGCTAGTGTTGATTTGCTGCCTTTTATTTTATCAGATGTCGAGGATCGGAGCATCTATTTCCAGTTGTAGGGGAAGGCTATCCCCGAGCCTGTTGTTGAGACCCCAACTAGGGGTAGAGGTAAGGCCCGAGCTAGAGGCAGTGCTCTTAGAGTAGCACCGGTTAGAGGTTGTGCCCATGGAGCGGCACTAGCTAGAGGTAGATCTAGGGAGGCTTCTCCTGAGCCACATGTTGAGGTTGCTAAAGACCAGGTTCCTCCCTGGTTTGTAGCTCCTTTGTTTTAAGAGACTTTTTTGAGGATGCTAAGAGTGTTAGAGAACCTCTCTCAGGGTAGTACGACAGGTACACCATATGGTGCTCAGAAGAGGAAAGGAAAACTGACCCCAGGTCAGCATCAGACTCTGGGTATTCATGATCAGGTGGGCCAGCCACCAATGGTTCATGTACCGATTGTTGTTTCACAGATTGCTCCTAAGGTTAATTTAACAGCGGTTGATCAGCAGTGTTATGAGAGGTTTCAGAAGATGAAACCACCCCAGTTTCAGGGTGGTAAGAGTGAGGATGCTCATGAGTTCTTGACATTGTGCCATGAGATGCTTGAGGCAGTGGGTAGTTCATGATGTCCAGTTTGTTGCACTTCAGCTTTGTGGACCTGCCAGAAAGTAATGAAGGACTTTTGTAAGGTCTAGAACATTCAGATCTTCGCTGGCAGAGTAGGATGTGTTCTCTAGTGCTTTTCAAGACCGCTTCATTCCTTGGAGCGTGAGGGAGAAGAGTCAGCTGAGGTTTAAGGACTTAAAACAGGGTAGGTTATCTGTGACTAGGTGTGAGTCCCTTTATGTGAGCTTTGTAGGCATGCTATCACTATTTTTTCGGATGAGGCAGAGAGAGTTCACAGGTTTGTGAGAAGGTTGACTTTCTCCGTCAGGTTTTATGTGTTCAGAGCAGCCAGAGAGGGGGCTTCCTTCCAGTCCATTGTGAGTAGCGCCAAGGAGGCGAAGTTGATGGTTTTAGAGGAGTTTTGAGAGCTCAAGAGGGCTCATTTATCTGGTGCCTCATCTAAAGGCAGGGGTTCACATAGAGGTAATAGCTCCTTTCAGCAATGTGGGTTGGTTCATGCTTCTATGCCAACAATCAAGAGTGGAGAGTCAGCCCGAGGATCTTATAGTTCTAGCCAAGGTGGTTATGGTAGTTTGCCTAATTCACAACAGTAAATATCTATGTCGAGGTCTTGTTGTACTTATATAGGTCATCTAATGTGATACTGTCCTTTACAGACTCATTCAGGACCACATCATTCTTATTCAGCTGCTCCTACTAGGGATTCAGCGCCTCCGGTAAGGGGTCGAGGCAGAGTTTTTCCGGTAGAGGTGGCAGGACTTCTGGTAGGGGTGCTCCAGCTCTGCAGGGTAGAGGTTTTACTCTGACTGCAGGTAGCCGTGGGGCAACTACTATGCTTTTCCAGGGAGGCCTCAGGCCGAGACTTTTGATGTTGTGATCATAGGTATCATCCCGGTTTTCCATCAACCTGCATCTGTATTGTTTGAATTGGGTTATACTTTCTCATATGTGTCTACCTATTTTGCTGTTGGGTTTGATGATGTTTGATTGCATGCATGTTCCTATTTATGTTTCTACGCAGTGGATGAGTCCTTAGTTGAATGTATAGATCATGTCTTATTTCTTTGGCCGTATATGATACTTTGGTCGACTTTATGTCACAACCCAGATCGTCGTGATTTGCACCCACACTAACCCTCTGATGGGAGAACCATTACTACTAACCAACTAACCCCAAAATCTAGCTATTTAAGGATACAGAAGCAGGTTTAAATGCAGAATTTATATAGAGTTCCCATAAACTCCAAAGGTTTAAATAAAACTAACTAAACTAATGCGGAAGAACAACCCCTAGAACCTGAAAGTCATTGTACCAAGACTCTGATTAACTAACAAGTCTAAGAAAAGAGGGGGTAGCCCTGAAAACTAAACAAATAGTCTGCGTCTGAAAAAAGTGGACTTAAACAAGAGAGATCCATGGCAGCCTGAAAGAACTGGCTCACCCTTGAATCCGGTCACGCTCAATAGTCACCAAGCTGAGGTATGTCAGTAGTCGCCTGAAGATGCCATGTACTCAATAAGGAAAGAGCAAGTGCAATATCAGTACACAACCACAGTGTACTGGTAGGATCACGCGGCTATTCCAGTAAGTGAAACATATATATAAGCAGTCACAACATAGTAAACACGCATATATCGAACATATACAATATCAGTTATCATTTCAGAAGCAATGTACAATTCCACATTCTCAATACAAGTATATATGACAAGTGAATGGTCCTCTCATGGAACCCAATTCATTGGTCCTCTGATGGAACCCATACCCAAACTAATAGTGTGCCAGATGGTGACACCCGATCCAAGTTAGTGTGTCGGAACGTGACACCCGTTCCAATATGTATGTCGGTACGTGACATCTGATCCCAGTTAGTGTATTGGAACGTGACACCCGTTCCAATATGTATGTCGGTACATGACATCTGATCCCAGTTAGTGTGTCGGAACGTGATACCCGATCCATTCAACATGCCACAATCACAATTACAATGTACATTCTCATAATCATACAATCAAGTGTTGATTCATGGCTTACAATCATTCATTCATTCATTCTCATTTACATTAGGTGTGATCAATAGTGCAACATTCGCATACATGCATTACAATGAAGCAAATACTAACATACATCACACAAACATGAAATCAAACCATCACCTACCTCGAAACCAAGCTTGAATCCCCTTAAGGCACTTGAATCTTCCCTTTCCAGATTATTTCCGCTTGTTCTAGCTCTACAAACAATTAATATACGCAAGGATCAATAAATTAAGGTCTAATTATCCAGATTAAAACCAACCCAATAACCCAAGACCAACCCCATGATCCCATTACCCAACTTAGGGCTTTTTCCATCATTAACTTCAGGTCAAAACCTTCCCCCAATAATAATTACCCAAGAATCTAAGTTCTACGGATCGAAAAATAGATTAGGGGAGTAAAATCCTTACCTTTAGCACCAAAAGTCATGGAAAACTTCCAAGAAATCAACTGGGGTCGTCTCCTAACTCTTAAGGATGAAGTTTGTGGAATAATGACGTTTTTGGAGTTTATTTCTGACTTAAGTCTCGACTGTCCCGCTATGGCGGCCCCCATCCCGCTACAGCGGCCCCGCCCTGGCGCGATAATTTCTGCCCTTACGGCTTGCACGGAAACAGAGAGTCAAAATTTAAGTTCCAAACTCCCATTTCACAACACACCTTCAACCTATGACATTCAAAAACTACTTGTTCACGCTAAGATCAGTTTCAGGAGATCTACTCGCCCGAATTCGATTCCGTAAAGTCGTACGGGTTACTTAACGTCTTAGCTATCTACTTATGTGATCAAATTCATCATTAGATCTCTCATTCATTACCAGATTTCCCTAGACCTCACTGACTCAGATTTCGTCCAAATCTGGACTCGGCTAGGAATTTCTAAGTTACTACTCAAAAGTTTTCTGGCCCCAATTCTTTCCCCATTGGCTTTTCCCTAACGACGGAATCAGTTCTTTACAATAGATACCAATTTATCCATCACTTATCCCCGAGTGATCAACTAGGAAAGACTGGCTAAAGTAAGGGTAGAGCAGTACCTGAATCGTTGAAGAGCTGGGGATACTTATCTCGCATGTCCTTCTCGGTTTCCCAAGTCGCTTCCTCAATCGGACGATGCTTCCATTGGATTTTGATAGATGCAATATCCTTTGACCTTAACTTGCGAACTTCCCTATCTATAATGGCTATAGGCTCCTCCTGCATGCTATTTATGTCTGTTCCAGTCTGCATGCTCTTTATGTCTGTTCTGATCTGGTAGAACATCTCCCTAATAAATTTCACATTCCCTAATGATTCTCATCAAAAGATCCCGCCTCAAATGCATCAAACCAACCACTGGGAGACCTACATCCCCTCCCATAAAGTGCATCAATGAAGTCATCTCAATACTCGAGTGATAAATATTATTGTACATAAACTTAACTAACAACAAAAGCTATTCTGAATAACCACCAAAGTTGACCGTACACATGTCTGCCACATGTTATCAAGGACCTTGACACAATCATCAGGACTAATCCTTTCTCACATAAGCATGATAAAATTCTAAATCAATACTCGCTACAATTAAAGGTGAACCTGAACCAACCAACACACACTCATAATATTCAAACAATCATAGTTCTTATCAACATCTCCTTCTCACAACATAAATTTCCATGAGCTTAAGTTATAAAAATTTGATCTTCAGACATCAGATACTCATCGAGGGATATGTCCAAGCATACAAACCCTCCAACAACACTATCGAAATGCTAGATTTAATAATTGTACCTTACCTCTTAAGAACAGTAGAGTTGGACCCAATGATCCCCACATTCAACCACACAAAATCGATACATTACCTCGACGACTAGATGAATATTAAGATTGTCGGACAACCATAATTACGCATGGCAGCTCTTCTATGAATTCTCATAAGCAAGGTGGTACATGTAGAACTATTGAAATACTTTAACAACTCCAAGACAACACTAAATATGTCATCTGAAATAACCAAATCTTCCCAATCATCCCACTCAACCAAGAGAACATCGCAGGATTAGTACACCTGATCCACCACTAAGGGATCCACCCACAAAAATAAAAACTCACATGAGCATAGCTAGTGAATCATACTCACAACCATGTACAAAATGAAACAGATGGTCACATAAGAATTTACAGAATAATCATTGAATAACACCAAAGGTTTTCCTCTGAATAGTCAATACCAGTCATTTCCACTCAGTTGACTCCACATACTCTTCCCATCATTCCACTGAAGCCCACACTCTCAGTACTAACAACCATCATAAACCCTCCGACCATTTACCTTACTCTAAACCAACACTTTTAAATGACAACCTTTCTTAGGTACTTAAACAATCAATAGTAATAAACTTTACGACTCAACCCAGGTGTAAGTCCTTTCAAATGCTCAATACCTGATACAATTGATCATTTCTCACCTTGCAAATTCATACCTTGAAAAATATATCACCACGAATGTAGACTCATAATGAAAAATTTAAATTGTAAATTCAACTGTATAACACAATCCCCTTATCTATCAACACTAGCTTGTACCTTGAAGATTATTAGGAATTCACGGATCTTCGCTTATTATTGATCGCATCTCCATCGATCTTACAATATCTTTCGCTAAAAAATCAATCGTACTTATTAGTAAACTCAAAAACAAAAATAATGCACTTATCATTGCACTCGAGCTAATGTCTGTACACTCATTTCTCAAGTCTTTTTCAATAGTTTTTAACCAATCTGATGGACCCGTGATACTATTACTGTAGCCACAACAAAAAGAATGAAATCACGCGTCTCTGAATCCAATTATCTACCCCTCTGAATATATCTCTTCAGCCTTTGCAATCACATAAAAGATTCTTGCTCTCGCCTCTCTCTCAAGGCTGTACTACATCCCACTATTTTTCCTTCATTATGACTCTCGCTCTTTTAAATTCTATTCGAGTGGTGTCCGACCATCTCTTAAAACTTTCCATACAACCACATTACTCACCAAACATTAGAAAACTACAACCTTAGATACTCGCAAGTCGTAATTACCATACAAAATTTGCTTAACCAACAATCTTATTATATAGTTGCATCCAATCACAATCCATCACGAACTCTTATTACCATTATGCTTAGTTAGCCCTGACTATCACTACAAAGTCAACCTTTTCATCGAGATGACACCTCAAACTCGGGTATACTCATACAAAGGACTAACCCAATTTTATACGCACTTTCTTACTAACATCTTCAATTTCCTTCACCCAAGCATTTTCTTATGCATTGCTTGGTTTGGTGTATTAAAAATAATATGCAGGTATAAAAATATTTATTTTCAAAAATATTCTCCATAAGTATGGTTAAAAAGATGTAAAGTATTTTGAGAAGCAATTGGGTCTTTAGCCACGCTAATGCACGTATTACTAATACCTAGAAATTTATGGTATTAGTAATACACTCCTCAATACACAATAAAGTCTATAACTAATTAGCCACGCTAATGCACGTATTACTAATACCTAGAAATTTATGGTATTAGTAATACACTCCTCAATACACAATAAAGTCTATAACTAATGCAAGCATTAGTTATACATAGTATAAAAAGTATACCAAACAATGAATCACTAATACACAGAGTTAATGGATATATTCTTTTTGCTAATACACTCTACAAAACGACCTCTAACTCTTTTATAAGTTGGCTCCAAAAATTCATCGTAAATGCAAGTGTTGTAAATAATACATCGAGTTCTTCATCCAATTTTTATAGTGATAAAAATATTGTAAAAGTGATAATCAAAGATAAAATATTGGTGAAATCATAATTGATATGTTCTTTAAACTAAAAAATGGTAAGTTATTCTTCATCCTTAATAAGAGGTGTTAGGCTCAAGTTTCCTTGGGTATGGAGTCACCTTTTTTAGGAAGCGCTTTACCTCCAATTAGGGACTTCCCAACGCGAATTCAATTTAGCCACGCTCCAATCTATGTATCGGATACCGAATGAAAAAACAAAATAAAAAACTACAATGCGAATTATATTTTTACCTCACAGAATGTTTTAAGAGAGTATTTCTCTATCATGATGTAACAAAACAAGAGAGAAAAAAATCATTAGCAGAAAACATTAGCATTGTTTAATTACGTGATGATAACACCATAGAAGAAAAGAGGATATTTATTAGCATAACAGTAGTTGAGATTCTTCTTTCTTCATTATTGTTATAATTCAGATCATTGAGAGAGAATAGGGAAAACGTGTATTGAATTGAATTGGAAGAATATTCAGTCACACTTTACATATGCACTAATGGTCTAATTTATATAGTGCTTAGCATCTAACTGACTCTAACAACCTTATGTCAGCTCAACACACTTCACTAACATATCCAACTAACTTTACTACTTGATGGTTACATTGCGTATTTCAACACTCCCCCTCAAGCAAGAGGATGCAAGGGATCAAATACTCCTAGCTCGCTTAACAAATGAACATGTTGTGGTCGACTAAGGCCTTTTGTAAGATGATCATCTTGCTGCTCTTTTGTTCCAATATAAACAGCTTCCACTAGTCCTTCTTTAATCTTATCACAGATAAAATGACAATCTATTTCGATGTGCTTTGTGTATTCATGAAATATGGGATTCTGGGAAATCTGCATAGCAGATTTGCTATCACTAAAAATGAATATCGGTTGTTTAACTTCAGCTCCCAACTCTTTAAACAATCCTAGTAACCAAGTGATTTCTGTCACTGTTGCTGCCATACTCATGTATTCAGCTTCAACTGAGCTTCTAGAAATTGTAACCTACTTCTTAAACTTGCATGACACCAATGAATCACCGAACTTAATGACAAAACGTTTCACTAAACGTCTAGTATTAGGACAAGCTGCCTAGTCTGAATCACACCATCATGTAAGAGTTTGAGATAAACTTGACTTTAGGAGAATTCCTTGTCCAAGAGCTAGTTTCAGATATCTCACCACCCTTATAGCAGCATCCAAGTGTGATATTTTGGGTTGTTGCATAAATTGACATAAAGCCTGCACAACAAAGCTAATATTTGGTCTAGTAATTGTCACATACAATAGTCTAATAATAAGCCTTTAGTATGCGGTCACATCTGTAAAGAATTCATCATTTTGTTATTCCCACTATGGTGTCATACTCATGAGTGGTTAATTTTTGGTTTACTTCAATAGGAGTGGTAGCCGGTCTGGCACCTCCTAGCCTCATTTCTGATAGGAGTTCTAGTATATACTTTCTTTGATTCAGCAGCACATCTTTAGTGTATCTAGGTACTTCAATTCCTAGATAATACTTTAAGGAACCTAAGTCTTTCACCTTAAATTTATGATGCATGATAGCCTTAGCTTGATCGATTAGAGCCATACTACTCCCAGTAATCAGCAAGTCATCTACATATACCAATATTAGTACTATGTCTGACCCCTACCTCATTGTGAATAAGGAATAGGCATGGTTGCTTTGAGTGAAACAAGATTATTTAAGAGCCTCAGTGAATTTGTCCATAAAGAGATTTTTTTTCAGCTTGCAAATCTCATTTTTGTTCTCCCTCTGCCTATTAAATCCTTGTGGCATCTGCATGTATACTTTTTCATCAAAGTCACCTTGCAAAAAGGCATTATAGACATCCATTTAAAACATGTGTCATCCTTTGGAAGCAGCCAAAACAATTATGGATCTTAGTGTAACCATTTTTGCAACTGGAGAGAAAGTATCATGATAGTCTAGACCCACCCTTTGGCTGTAACCTTTAGCTACAAGTCTGGCTTTAAGCCTTTCAACACTTCCAACAGCTAAATATTTTATTTTGTTAGCTCAGTTTGACCCCACAGCATGCTTGCCATCAGGGAGGGGTACAATTTCCCAAGTTTTATTAGCTTCAAGGGCTTGAATTTCTTATTACATGGCATCCATCCACCTGGGATCTTGTGCAGCTTCCTTGAATGTACCAGGCTCCACCAAGGTGGAAAATTTGGCAAAAAAACTTTTATAAGTTTCATAAACAGCATCATAGGACAAGTAGTTTGATAAGGGGTAAGCTGTAGAAACCTTTAATTTGATTGACACATAATCCTACATCCAGATAGGTTGTTCACAGTTCTGGTAGACCTCCTTGTATTGTCAGTTGGATAAGCTGTATGTGCACCTTCAATGGCATCCCCATTTGCAGGTGCTTCTTCAGGGACAGCAGATTCGGCAATACTTAAATCGTTTCTATCACCCAAAAAAGGATCAACTACCTCAACATGAAGTTCCCTTACAGGATGATGGGAAGAGTGATCTTTGAACTAAAGGTATTCAAACTGATACACTCCTCCATGAGTGTCAGGTAGGTAGTTGTGAAAATTTATGAACTCTATAAAAGAGACATTTATACTCACAAAAAATTATTTATGATTAATGTCAAACAGTATATATCCCTTTTGAGTTACAGAAAAAACTCATCAAGACAACAGTTCTTGCCCTTTCACCAAATTTGTCCCCCTAGTAGTAGTTGTAGTAAAACATAAATAACCTAACTCTTAGATGTTGAATAGACATTTGCTTGTATGAAGCATTTCACACGTTTCCTCATGGATCACTTGAAAGCAATCTATTAATGATATATACAGCAGTTTTTATACTGAATCCCCGGTATTTGATAGGTAGATGTGCCTGATTTCTCAAGGCTCTGTATCTAAGATGTGTCTATGTTTTCTTTCAACCACACCATTTTATTGTTATGTATACACACAACTACTTTGATGAATAATGCCAAGGTCCTGGAACATGTTGTTAGATTGAGAATTAATAAACTTTGTACCATTGTCAGTCCTTATCACTTTGATCATACAGCCAAATTGATTTTTAACCATAACTAAGAAAGTTTTCAAGACTACAATTACTTCATATTTGAGTTGTAACAAGTATATCCATCTATATCTACTATAGTCATCCACAATAGTTTAGAAAATATTGTTTGTTATCAAAAGTTGATGTTTTATAAGGACTCCATAGGTCAATGTGGACAAGAGAAAATGAAACATCAGACCTTGAAACACTATGTGGAAACATTATCTTTTTTAGCTAAGGGGCAAACACAATACTTATTTTGTAAAAAACTAGTATTTGCATCAGAAAGAAAATCCATTTTCTTCATGGTTGTTGATGAAGTATGCTCTAACCTCCTATGTCATTGATCAATTTCATCTTTCTTTTTTTCTGTTGTAGCAACATGTATGCCTTTATGATTAGTGTGACTCCAATTTTTCACAGCATCATTGAGAATGTATAATCCATTTCTCAATCTACCAGTCCCCTTGACCTGCCACTGGAGAGATCCTGAAACACACATAGATCAGGGAGAAAAGTAACATTACAATGAAGCTCCTTAGTTCACTTAGCTACTGACAACAGATTGAATTTGAAGTCTGGGACATGCAATACATCCTCCAAAATATCATTCCCAAACAGTTTTAAGCTACCAATATGAATGATATTTACCTTTTGTCCTATAGAAAGTTGTACTTTATCTCCTATTTTACCTAAAACTTTGATACTCTCTTCTAGCCTTTTTATATTACCTGTGACATGGTGTGTTGCTCTTGAGTCCACAATCCATTCACCTACACCTATATTCGACATAAAACATGCATTCATACTTGGCATGTTACTTTGGTGATCATAGCATCCTTGAGGCTATTGAGTAGTACTGGTGTGGCATCCTTGCTTAGCAGTACAAGGATCTGTTTGTACTGTTTTATGTTTAAAATAAAAGAAATTAGAGACTTAATTATTGAAAAAATCAATTTAAACTTTTCAAAGAAAAATCGATTTAAAATAAAGTCACACTTAATTTTTTAAGAAAAATTAAGAAAAAAAACTTGAAATTTTCAAAAGATTTTAAAACAGAATCATTTGGACATAAAGAGGGGGTTCGGGGTTCACATGTACACTTCAAGAAGGTGTTAGGCACTTGAAGTGACCGCTAACGGGCGGTTGTCCTACAACTTGAGTAAATGAAAAAACTTTTTTACTAACTTAAAATTAATTAAGTAAAGAAAAACTCATTAATATTACTTGGAAGGAAATGGACTTAACCTGATGTTTGAAGGGAAGAAATTTTATATCTAAATGAATAATTAAATAAATAAATGAGTAAAACTTAAATATTTCAATTAAACATAAATAGAAGAAAGACCATCTTTTGAGAATTTAATTAAATTAAACCCAATTAAAACAAAGGTTAGAGTTAATACAATAAACGAATAAATAAGAAAAAGGGAAGAAATATTAAATTTGGGCCTTTTTGCCCAAATTTCAAATCTGATGGGCTTTTGGCCTAAATCATGTCCTAAATCTAACAACAAAATGGGCTGCTTATATTACAGTATAAATTATATGAATCACATAGTGTAATTGACAAATTACATATTATCCCTACTCTTTCATTAATTACAAAAATTCCTTGAATTTTGTACCTTTCGGATACATAAGTGTGACGTCTGATACATTAAATTTGATACAATGAGTATCTGTTGCGTTAAATCAGGGATTAAAAACTGAATCTCACCCATTACGCTTACGTTTCTTCTTTCAAATAATCACACAGTAGCAAATCCTAACAGAATGACTAAATTCAAATTTCAAATTATTTCTCCTTGTTTATTGAAGAAACCTTACAAACTTGATTCAAAAAAAAATTGTAGCAGATTCACAAAATTTAAAATTCAATTTTTCATCTTCTCCATCAATCCAAAATCGTTAAAATCTCCAGATTTGAAATCTAACTCCCCGTTGTTGTTATCATCTCCCATTTTTTCCTTGCCATTAGAGTTGTTTCCCTCGCCAATCTTGGAATCATCATCCTTTTCTGTTTGTGCCGTAAAAGTTGGTTTATCTTGATTATCTAGAGCCTCCATTCATCGAAGAAACTTTCTCTGATACAACACCTGTCGATCTTGTTGAGACATTTTGAAATCTAAAAAGGTGAGATGAGGTATGAACGATACAAAAGTGATGGAATTATTGTTCTTATTTGTAATGGCGAAATAGAAAATAAAGCACAACTTCAATTTCAAAGTAAAGAGATCTGCTAAAAAAAAGGTACGAAATTAGTTGTTCTGTATTGTGAATTGTTGTTATTTTTGAATTTTTGCTACATCAATTCGTGATACATTGCTATTTCTAAAGGTATTTTGTGAGTTGGTTATTGGTAAATTGGTATATAGTTTTTTAATGTATCATGGTTATAGTTTTATTTTGTCGTTTTGATGTGAATGTGTAAGTCATGATACATTAGTATTAAACGACGCGCTAGTATTATAATTTTATATCTATGGATTATGATGTGGTCATTATTTTGTACAACAAACAAGATGGATGGATGGATACATTACGTTGATGCTACATTCGTCAAAATTATGTGCGTCGAAGGTTCAGAAAAAGATAATGAAGCTTTAGATGTGGATATGTACCTCATGATACATTAGTAGTAAACGAAGAGCGTGTACTGTAATTTTGTGGGTGATGATGTGGTCATTATTTTGTATTTGATTGTATATGATACATGTAACAAAAGGATTAACAATTGAGATGTATCAAATACATATGTATAATGAGCTTGTGTGTATGACTGATTTGTATAAAATGTATCAGGCTAATATTGCGTATCTGATAGACAATATTAATAATGTAACAATTAAGATGTATAAAGTACTTGTTGTGATCAAGAAAATATGTGGATGATACAATACTATGTATCATTATTGGAGTTTTTGTGAATCACTGAATGATGTGGTATTTCATATAATGTATCACTGACTTTTTTAACAGGTTGTACCATCGTCTGAATTCATTTTTTCATTTTATGAAGCTAGAAGAAGATACATTATTTTCCTTGAGAGAAAAATATGTAATTGTGGGAGATTTCAACTAGACAAGATACCATGTGCACACACAATTGCTATTTTAGAAAACAAGAATGTTACAATTATAAGTGTCACTTTTCAATATAAAAATTTGTTTATTGTTGTATCTGATAAATAATATGTGACATGTTGTGCTTAATAAAATCAAATTTGAATGTACCACTATCTAATAAAGAGTTTCAGTGTATCTGATACATAAGTGTGATAGATTTCAACTAGACGAGATACCTTGTGGACATTGTGGACAAGAAGGATATATAACTCATGATACATTACTATTCCTAAAATATAATGTATCATTTTATAGTTGATAATAATGTATCTGTTACAATAAGGTTGTGAAAAAATGGTGTATATAAGCTAAAATGAAGTGTATCTATAAATGTATCATAATAAATAAGAATTAAGTTATCAATTAGATACATGAATGAATCAGCAACTAACTACAACTAAGTGTCCAATGTATCAGCATGAATGAATCAGCAATTAACTACAACTAAGTTATCAATTATATTCATGAATGAATTAGCAATCAAGTTATCGAGTACATTGTATTGGTTAGGTGTCAAATTTATCAGCAACTAACTAGAACTAATGAGAAAAAAGAATTTGTATGTGTATACATGAACGAATCTGATACTTAACTTTATGACATTTTTGTATCAAATTATATAAGACAATCCATACCGTAAATAACAACTAAATACAATGAAACTTAAAGTCAAAATAAATAAGTTTTTAGAGAAACACTCTAAAACTTCTGTAGAAAGAAGTATCTTAAAACAATAAAAATAAACACTTTAAAACTAGAGTTAATGTATCTTAAAAACCATAACACTCTAAACAGGTGTCTAACAACTGATAGATAATCTCGATTCGACATTAACCAAATCCTCTTGAATAGACTCTTAGGCTTTGGTGGAACCTCATTTTCACTAACGTATCCTGCCTTGGTCTTTTCAGTACCGAACTTTCATAATAGGGTTGCATATCATGTACAGATGTAATCTGATCGAAAATAATTGGATAGAATATGAATTTCATCGCTAGGAACTCAACAAATGCAACTACAAACAATCTGCAGTCCCTTCAAAATGCAGAAGATACATTATAATTCAAAACAAAATCATACTAATACTTACAGGCTATATCACTTGTTTATGCTTATTAGTAGCCACACTTTTGTATCTGATAATTATTAAAATTTGATATACTGTATCTAATACACACAAACTAATACAAGTTTCGAGTGATACACCATTTAACATGATTGTAATGTATTAGATACACACTGAACAATACAAGTTTTGACTGATACACCATTGAACATTATTTTTGTATTAATGACATGACACATTGTGACTGATACACAATTGAGCATATTACAACATTTTATACATTATATGTTTTATAACTTCATATAATTACAATAACTACTCAAATAATGAACAAAATTAAGGTCAAGTGTATCAACTAATTAAACTTAAATATTGATACATTACAATATGAAACATGAATTTTATCATTCATGTATCATTTTTTGATTGACTAATATAAACAAGTTTAAAAATCAATAAAGGAAGATTGAAAAAATAACCTTAGGTAAGGAAGGTCGAAAAATTGAGGAGCCAATTTTCAACCCCTCTTTTTGGGATTTTATCCACCCGCGCTTTAGAAGATGAAGAACAACATTGATTTGCTATTGCTAATGGATGATGAAAACGTTAGATCTGGTTTCAGCCCATTTAGGATCGTCAGGAAATTGATGGAAAAAAAATAAAAGAACAGTAGAATGGAGAAGATGAAAACTACATATTCAATGATTTGAAATTGATTGACTAGAGAGAGAAACAAACCATTTGAAATTCAAATTGAAATGAAGGATGTCACTGATTATATTATGGGAATGAAATAAGTGAGAGATTGAAGGAGTGAAATTAGGAGAGGAGAAAAGTGGGTTTGTAAAGTTGGAGTAATGTATCCGGACGAGTTGGAGTGATGGGAAAAGAATGAATTTTTGTAATAGTTTAGAATGGTAGGAAATAATAGAAAATATGATAAATAAAGATGTGTATATAGGTAATTTTCCCTATATTAAATGGTTTTCAGCCCATCAAACTCTTCTGGACCTGCTGCAATGTATTTGGGCTTTGGCCCATTTTTGCCCCCTAAAAATCTGATATACAGCGAGTGTATACTGCTGTATACAACATGTATCAAGCCCATTTTGGACTTTCAGAGACCTACGTTTCCTGTCTTCAACCTGTATTCTAACATTTTTGACCTGTATTTAAGTACTGTAACCTGTGTATCAGCGTATACTATTGTATACAGCATGTATACAGACCACTTTCAGACGGCTGGCTCAAGAATGAGTAAACATTGGGCCCTTTTCATATGCAAAAGGGACTGGAAAAGAATCCAGTGAACTCATCCAAAAATTCCATACAAAGGAAAACAAAAAAAATATCCAGCTAAAATTCAATCACTACTCCTAAAAAATTAAACTAGAAACCCAAAACATGTATAACAAAAATTCAAACAAGTAATGCCTTAACAGTTATAAAATAAATCCTTTTAGGCATAAAGCTGTCACAATAGCATAGAATAAACAGTAGATGAACGGCCCAATTTAGTACACTATCAGCTTCAAATATAGAAGGGGATTCATTTCAAGTATTAAGGTCGAGCGATCAACATACTAAACTAGCTCAAAAAGGAAAGACTTGACTGCAAAAAGAAAACTACTAAACATGCCTCTATTATCATCATAAGATTAACAGATGTGGGGGGAGAAGAGGATCATGTGAGCGAGTAGACTTGAATGTGAGCAATTAAATCATTTTGACAAAAATGAACATGTTGGAATTTTCATAAAATTAGCGCTTTACCCCTCTTGATAGTTGACCTGAGTAATTTTGATTAGTCGGTGAATTTGATTTGAAAATTTTGAACTATTCGATAGCTACGATTATTTAATTGACGGGTGATTTTAAATAATTAATTTTAGTTGGTGGCTAATTGGCTAAGTTCATAATTTATTTAAAACTCTATACCACTTGACCCATTTATTAGAATAAGTTAAAGAAAGTATTTCTTGTGATTTGTAACACAAGCCGATTGCGGTTAAAATTCACCGAGGAAAGAAGGGCGAGAATAAATAAGGTAAATCATTCATCGCCTAATCTTGTACCGTGTATATGGATAGTTTATTAGTATTATTATCACAATGTGGGCTGTGAATGAGAAACGAGAGAAACTAAAGTTGAATTAGCAATAAAATTGAAATCTGAAGACCTGTAGTAATATTTTCTTTGGACTTGGGAAGAGATGTTAATGACTAATATGAGTCATCATTGAATAATGATTACGGGTGATCAATCGACAAGGTAATCATTGGGTGATTTTGGAGTTATATGATGGGTAATGATCCGTAATGGTTATCTTGAGTTACTTACTGCATTATCATTCAAGTTTTTAATAATATTAGTATATGTAATGGAGTAATATGTATATTGTATTCTATGAATACCATATTCATAAATCATTTATGTTATTTGAAGGAATTAAGACCTAATTCTAAGCTTGAAATTTGGAGAATATGAGGGTTGACATGTTAATTGGCATCAATGTTAGGAACTTGATAATAGATTTGAGTGGGTTTTTTGGGTCTAGACTAGACACATAGTAATGAGTGGTGTTAGTTTTGAAATCTTTTTGTGATTTTTTATTTGACTAGATTGTATTGATTTAGAAATCCAACGAAAGGGGAAGACTCAAGTCCCGAAGTAATTATTCAATTATTGAGGCAAGTGGATTTCTAAACCATTGTTAAGTGTATAGAATCGTGTATTTCCGTGTAGTATGTGTTTGGGAGTAATGAGACTTGGTGATGGGTTGACTTGTCCATATTGAATGATTCTAATGATGAAAAAGGGGTGATAAATGCAATGTGATTAATTATTGGTGTGTGATATGTTGAGAATGGTTTGAAAGACTTATTGATTCATTGTTCATTTGTATCACGATTGTGTTGTTGTAAATTGTGCATTGTTATGAAAATGGTCATCTCCTCGTTATTTGTGTGAACATGTCATTTGCATTGGTTCTGACACATGGTTGTGATAAGTGTTATGTGGATTGAGTAAGAATAAGAAAATTAAAAAAGATGCACCATTTCAAAGGACGTGTCACGCGCCGCGACGGATACTATATTTCGAGGGACGTGTATGCCACGAAAGATTCTATTATCGAGGGACGTGTTGCACGCCGCGACAGATTTTATTATCGAGGGTCGTGTCGCACGTCGCGATAGATGCATGGATAGATATGTCCCCCATGGGTCCCGCACTGAGAGACAACGGGTGTGTATCGTTAGGTCAGACATGCATCACTATACTTGACATTGCATTTTATTGCATTGCACATTTTTATCATTGATCAACTTGATCTTGTGTGTTGCTGATCTTGTGAGTGCCTTTCTGTGGAAGTTGTGATTGATGAATATTGAGTTTGTTGTTGAGGATATGTAATTTGTTAGAGTGTTGTTCTTGAGCTGTGTACTATGTAAACTGTGAACTGCTAGGTTGGGCTGGTTTGTGCAGGTTGTAGTTGTGGAGGTTTGGATGAGGTGTAAGGAGTACCCGTATTCTATTCCCTTAGCTTGTGTTTAGAAGTTTACTTGCTGAGTATCGTGTGGTTTGGTGCTCACCCCTTACTTCTACATTTTTGTAGGTTACGAGCCCGGATCTTTGTGATACCTTCTATTCTCTTCTTTTCTGAGGCTTCATGTGGAGATTTATGAGGTAGTTGTTTGTCATCTCAGCAGACCTTCTTACTTCTGTTTATGATTTTCTTTTACATGAGAGGCAACGTCATTTGAGACTTACATATTTTCTTTCAATTCTACTATTTACATTAGAGGCTTGTGCACATGACAACTAGGTTTTGGGGATTTAGTTAAGTTGACTTGTTATCCGTATTAGTAATTGTTATTGAACTTCTATTTTTATTTTATTTCCGCATATTATCGAAATGGTTGGGGTGTAGGATAACTTGTCTTGGTGGGATAAGACGAGTGCCATCACATCCATTTTTGGATTGTGACAAAATGGTATCAGAGCCCCAGGTTCATAGGTCTCACGTGTATACAAGTCGAGTTTACGTAGAGTCTCAAGGATCGGTACGGAGACGTCTGTACTTATCTCTGAGAGGCTATGAAGACTATTAGGAAACTTCCTTTTGTTCATTCTTTCTCATCGTGCCTAGTTACCTTCCCTAGTACTGAGCTATTGTATATTCTTTTGACAGATGACGAGGACTAGAGCTACTGTTACTGGTGGTAGAGGGAAGGCACTTCCCGAGACAGTTTTTGAGGCACCAGCTAGGGGTAGGGGTAGAGCCCGAGCTAGAGGTCGTGCTCGTGGAACGGCACTATCCAGAGGTCGTGCTCATGAAACGGCACTATCCAGAGGTCGTGCCCGTGGATCAACACCAATGAGCGGCCGTGCTAGAGAGGTCTCTCCAGAGCCTCAGATTCATGATAGATAGGACCAGGTTCCTCCAGATCCTGAAACCACACCTTTGCTTCAGGATACATTATTGAGGGTGTTAAGTGTGCTTGAGAGCTTTACTCAGGGTGGTGTTGCGACCGCCACACCACAGGACTCTCAGACTAGAGAGGGGGCTCAGACCCAAGAGCAGCAGCAAGCTCCAATTATTCAGGATGCGGTGGGGCAGCCACCAGTGGACCCCGTGGTTGGGAATGATCTTGCACTAG
The DNA here is from genome assembly GCA_029582245.1 of Solanum etuberosum. Classification (NCBI taxonomy): domain Eukaryota; kingdom Viridiplantae; phylum Streptophyta; class Magnoliopsida; order Solanales; family Solanaceae; genus Solanum; species Solanum etuberosum. The sequence continues at coordinate 36,942 of JAJONR010004387.1, forward strand.
GATTTGCAGGCCAAGTTGCACCGCCGATCATTCTGACAGAGGATGAGCAACATATGTATGAGAAATTTCGAAAGATGGACCTACATCAGTTTCAGGGTGAGAAGATCGAGGACGCTCATGAGTTTCTGACTACATGCCGAGAGTTTCTAGAGGTGGTTGGATTAGCTGAGTCACATGGGGTTCGGTATGCTACACTCCAGCTTCGTGGGCCAGTGAGAGAGTTGTGGAAAGTTTATTCGGGGTCTTTGCCAGTTGGATCTTCTCCAGTGACTTGGGAGATATTTTTCAGTGCCTTTCATGACCGTTTTATCCCTTGGAGCGTGACAGAGGAGAGTCGTTTAAGGTTTGAGAATCTCTGACAGGACAACTTATATGTTACAGAGTATGAGACCCGTTTTTGCCAGTTGTCTAGGCATGCTTTGGCCATTATTCAAGACGAGACAAAGAGGATCCGTAGATTTGTGAGGGGGCTGACTTTCTCTATCACATCAGATGTGTTTAGGGAATCTCGAGAAGGGGATTTCTTTCAATCCATTGTGAGCGCCGCCAAAGAGGCGAAATTGATGGAGAGAGAGGAGTTTGGGGACCCTAAGAGGGCCCGTGCATCATGTAAGTTTAATGGTGCCTCATCTGGAGGCAGGGGATCATACAGAGGGGGTGGTTCCTTTCAGCATCGGGGACCCATTCATGCATCTATGCCGACATTCGAGGGTGGTCAGATACTTCGAGGTTCTTATAGCGCGGGTAAGGGCTCGTACGGTTCACAGCAGCGACCCACAAGGTGAGGCAATTATAGTGGATTTTCAGGATCCGCATAACAGTTCCTGAGTCTGAGGTTTTGCTTTAGTTGTGGAGATCCCGATCACCTGATGCGACAATGTACTTCCCAGAGGAGTCATGGAGGACCCCAACCTAATTCTTCATTTCAGACTAGACCACTTGTACCACAGGGTAGAGGCCGAGGCAGAGTTCAGTCAGGTAGAGGCGATAGAGCTTCTAGTAGCTGTACTGCAGCTCAGCAGAGTGGGGGTAGAGGTACCACCCAGGCTGGAGGTGGAAGAGGGGGCCACTATCATGCTTTCTCGGGGAAACTCGAGGCGGAGACTTCTGATGCTGTTATTACGGGTATCATCCCAGTATGTCATCGATCTACGTCTGTATTGTTTGATCCGGGGTCTACATTCTCTTATGTGTCTACATATTTTGCTGCTGAATTTGATATGATGTGTGATAGCATACTTGTACCTATTCGTGTTGCTACACCTGTGGGTGATCCCTTAGTGGTGGATCGAGTGTATCGATCCTGTCTTTTTTCTTTGGCGGGGTATGACACTTGGGTAGACTTAATCATTCTGGGGATGGTAGACTTTGATGTTATCTTGGGTATGAATTGGCTTTCTCCTTATCATGCTATTCTTGATTGTAATGCTAAGACTTGTGTTTGTCTTTTGAATCAATTATAATACTTTAGAGGCTTGTACACGTGACAACCAGGTTTTGGGGGTTTTATTAAGTTGACTTAGTTATCCGCACTTGTGATATTTTGAGATTTCAAATTTGTCTTACTTCCGCATTTTTGTGATATTTGGGCTTTAGGCTGACTTATCTTGATGGGATAAGACGAGTGCCATCACGTCCATTTTTGGGTCGTGACAGAACAGGTGCATGTATAAACCATCAAAAGTCATGAAATATAGAAGCCAACTATTTTAACTTTAAATGATCTAAGATAACAAATCGAAGGTTAATCAAATTGACACTTGAATTAAGGAAACTTGTAGCAAGACTATAGTCTAGAATACTTAAACAAGAAACAAAGTCATGTCAATGCATCTCAAATATCATATTTCTCAAAGAATTTAAGCATGGAAAGCCCTTAAATGAATTATTTGGTCCAGAAAGAGTTAAAAACAAAAGATGCCAAGAAACGGACAATAGAAAATTAGTGAAAATAGTAAGAGATTATACAGGCCACCGTATTAGCATTTTTTTTTTTTTATTATTATTTTATTTTTTGAAAAATGGCAAAGAAACAAATTAGAGGCTAATCTTAATGTAAAGATTGACACAGTGCTCATAAAAGGAAGACAACACAAGATAAGAATGAAATAAGGCGGTAACTTTGAAAGAAAACACAAGGACTGATACAAACAAAGAATCATGATGAAGCAACAGCTCATGCTTAGGAAAGATTTGCCAACAAATAGCAATCAAGTTTTGACTAAAACAAAAAATAAAAGATGAAGGCAAAGGGTTGACTCGAACACGACATATTATACCGTAGGACGGTCATGGAATGAACATGGAGAAAACAAGCTGCTACATCAATAAACAATAGATAAAATGACAAACAACCTCCACGTTAGCTAGTTTTTGAGATTCTACCCTCATTTCGAAAAGAACACACCATTAACAGTAACCAAATGAATGAACCCTTTGATGTTAAAAACAACAAAAATAAAATAATATGGATTCAACCATATTCAAGCAAGCAGACGAAAGGAAAAATGACTGATCGAACTCGAACAGAGAAGTAGAGAAATGACAACATTGAATACAAAACAGCAGAACTTGAATCGACATAAAGATTAGATCATGAAATCGCATGGAAGCATAAGCGTAGCATATTCAAGCTACCAAAACTTTAACGTCAATCAACAGCACACATAACCACGTAATAATGACTATGCGATGCTGGAAAACGTCATATCAAAATAGAGAAGTTAAAGGAAAGGGCATAAAGAAAAGGGATTACCTCTTCGTGAGCAGCAAATCTGGAATAGTGACGAGCAAGGGATAATTCCACCACCTCTGACGAAGCTACGATGCGGGCAACAATCGAAGAGACTCGAATAAAGATTCAAATAACAACATTCTCTAAATTTTGGATTCAAAAAATTGTATTGGAGAGAGTTATTCCGAACCAAAAAAAAAAACAACCCTTAGTTGTGTGACATAGGTGCGATTTCTCTGGGCTCACTGTTGAGCTTGCGATTTTCTGGGTTTGCTGGGTTTTTGATTTTTCTTGGTTTGCTGGGAGGAAGACAAGCATAGAGGTTGCTGGTATAGACTTTGTATGTACTGTTGTTGTATTGTGTTGAATGGACTTGGGTTTGAACGGCATTTTTGAGAATTGGGTTTCTGAAGGAATATAAGTTGGGCTGAAGAATTAGGCCCAACTTTGGTCTTAATTATTTTAAAATAAAAGGGTTAAGGTGGGGTAAAAAGGTTAGATTGGTAATTAAAAAATAGTCAATTGAATTGACAATCTTACCAATCAAAATTAAGAAGTTAACCAAATTGAGTTAATTAATAAATTCGGCTAAAAAATAAATAAGAGGAATTAATATTAATTAATTAACGAGATTCCTAATATTAATGAAATAAAATAATTAATTTGATTATAAACTAAAACTGTAACACCTCAGAAATCAGACTTGGACTTTCAGCAGAAAAAGGTGAACCACAGAGGGGTTCACGGGGCGTGATCAAGACCACGGTCCTTCACCCTCATTGTCGTTCACACCCACCCAGAAGTGGTGGACCACGGGACCCTTCACAGGCCGTGGACCACCACACGAGTCGTGGGAAGGCTCATGGAGTCAAGGAAGAATCACCCAAGCTCTGGCCTCAAACCACGGATCCCACCTGATGAGCCTGAGATTTCGACTCATTTAGGGCGTTGTTTTGATAGTTCATTGTCCTCAAATGCCTAATTTATGCTCCAAACTGATGTTAAAATGTTGATTTGCAGCAAAGATGACAAAAGGAGCAAGGCAAGGACATTACCGGGCGAAAAGGAGCTAAAATGATGAAAAAGGCTGAAGATAACAAAAGCTGAGAATCGCCAAAGCCACTCAACGACTCGCCGAGTGGCACTTCAGCTTGCCTAAAGTTCTAGACTGCCAGCCCTGGGGAGAAGCCAATTTGGCGATGGATTTGGACATTCGGCGGACCGCCGACTAGATCGGTGATACATTCTGGATCGCCTAAAGTCACAGAACCTTGAGGACTAAAAGCCAAGGAAGACCGACGATGAGATGGAGAGATTGGCGTGTCGCCAACCTGGTCGGCGACGCTCGACTTACCTCGCCTAATGGTCCTTGCAGCTAAAATTTGGAAAACTATAAATTGAATTCTAAAAGAGTTCAAAGGGAGCTCAGTTTTAGTTTTCTTTGGTTTTTGGGAGATTTTTCTTAGTATTTTCCATCAGAGAACAACTTGAAGGGGTTTTTCAAGTAGATTTGAAGTGGATCTTTAATCTTTAGCATTTTGGATCATTTTAAAGACTTTGATTGCAATACCCAGATCATGGAGAATGTTTTTGGTATTAATTTCTATCTTTTTATGAAGCTTGGCTAAAACCCCAATTCTTGGGGTGTGATTATGTGATTATTTGCTTAATTAGCTTATGGGTATTGTTGTTTAATGATTTAAATGTTGTTTTAATGTGGGTTTGATCGATAGCTGAGTAGTAATTTATTAATTGTAGTTGCAAATACAATTTTAGCTTAGGGTTTTGGGCTTGCTCGAAAGAGAGGTTTTAAAACCAAGGTTATCGATTGATGATTGTAGTGTGTGGGTTGTTATGGGTTCAGCTCGAGAGAGTTAACCTTAACTCATTCCTACCTATCTAGCTCAAGAGAGTAGATAAATTAAGGTTTTGGGTTGTTTTGTAGTGTCAAGCTTATCGAGGTTCGAGAGAACTCGCCTAAACCGTAATAGTTGTTAGAGAGAAAACTATTGTACCCATAGTGATTCAACACTTTATTATTAAGCTTCAATTACCCATATAGTGAAATTAGCTTATAATCGATCACATCTCGAGAATTCCTTCCTACTTGTCTAATCCCCTGTTTTAGTGATTATTGTAGTTGTTAATTGAGATCTTAAAACCCCCCATCTGACATTCGTTGTCAAACCTTTGACTTATTTTGTTTGATTTCGATAATGTGTACTTCTATAATCGATTAGAATCACATCTTTACTTCCTAATAGAATTTGATACGGTACCACTCCTTGTGGGTTCGACCCTAACCTTTTGTTGGGTTATATACTAGATTACGATCGTCTACACCTAGAATTAGATGAGGTGTATTTGAGACGTTAATCAAAATGGCACCGCTGTCGGGGAGTGGTGTTATTGAATTCTCTTTTTGAAGTGGGTTTGTGATTTTATTGTGTTATAGTTGAACCCATTTACTGTTTGTTGTTGTTTGTTGTCTTTTTGCACAGATGGCAAAATGAGTGTTAATGGAAGCAATGCAATGGCCAATCCGAAAAATGTTGCTTGAATTGGTATCTCCGTCGTGCCACGACGTTAAATAAGGCACTTCTTGGGAGGCAACCCAAGTTTTTGATGTTTTTAATATTGATTTTGAATAACGGGTGTTGGTTGTGCAGGTTGGAAAGTTGAAAGTGTAGGAAAATAAGCAGTAGGAGAGCCAAAAGTCCAGTCGCCGACTCGCCGACTCACCGAACAGGTCGGCGAGCCCGACTTGGACCGCCGTTTGAACAACCCAAATTGCTGGGGATTCTGTAAAACTCGGCGAGCTAAAGGGAGACTCGACACATCGCCGAGTGGGTTGGCTACCGCGACTAACGTCGCCGACCAGCGCGGGAACTGAAGAGTTTTAAAAGGCCAAACAGTTTTAAATTCAAAAATCTCTTCATTTTCATACTTTTCGATTTCCGTACACTCACAACCGCTTATATTGTTGTTTTTGGGTTCTGTGAATGTTGGATCTAATTTTTGGTTTACATATCTATATCTTGGTTTCTGATCCATATTGGTCCATTTTTTTGAATTGCAAATGGTTTTGAACCAATTTTAAAATTTTGCCACCTCTTGTGTGTGATTGTGATTGTTCTTGTAAAAATTTGAGTGTCGACTGTGGTCAATACCGATGACTTGAATAGTTCTCTTAATTGAACAAAATAAATGTGCGGCTACGACGAGGCAAATGAAGTTACATAGGCAATATGTGAACTTTTATCATCTCGTTGTGACTAGCCGGTTGTTGAATGAGTGTCTTGTGATGAACATTGCACGCTAGCTAGAAAGTGTGGAGTCTTGTTTGATAATTGTATCAATGCCTTGAGTGGTGAGGTTGTACTGAACATTGTACTTGATGACACCTAGAATTTTCCCCGTTGGTCCGGTTGATTGAGTGATGCAAGCAATAAACATGATCTTAGGCAAATTTTTTGAAGAGTGAGCCTATTTGACTACATACCTCTTTATGGCCAACCTTGTGAGAAGTGTGAACCTTGCTTGGCCCCTTTTGAGCCTAACATTTTCTTGGAAGAAACTCGAACAATTGTGACCTCTCTTTATCCCTTCACCCATAACTTTCATGAAGTATGGTTTGTTTGAATAGCAACTTAGGCCAAAAGTCTAAGTTGGGGGTGTGGTGGAAAAGAAGGAAAGTCAAGAAGTGTTAAAAATTCCCCCTTGTTTATGGATTGTTTTGAAAAAGATGGAACCCCTCCATGTAAAAAAAAAAAAGAAGAGAGAAAAGAGAGAAAAAGAAGAAAGGAAAGAAAAAGACTGAAAAGAAGAAAAAATTGTGAAATAAAGTAGTAAAATTTGGAAAACAATGGAGTATCCGGTGGTTCATATGAAGTTGAATAATGGGGTGGATTATGAGCAGGTTTGAAATATGAAAGAAAATGAGGAAAGTGAATTTCAGGCCATACTTCATGAAGGTAGAAGCCACTAAGCCTAAATGACCATACATTTACACTAAGCCCATTACAAGCCTTGAAAATACCTTTGTGATCTTGAGTGAGCTGAAACAAATGTTGATTGGAAAATAAGGGCAAGCCTATGGGTGGAGTCATGCATGTGTTCATCTTTGTGAGTGTGAGAGTTGTATGTGATTCCGGGACTTTAAATTGTTGAGAAATTTTGTGTGAATATGGAATCATCTTTGTTGTGAGGGCATTTGAATACCTTTGTTGAGCCTGAACTTGCATTTGAAGCAAGCATTGTGAGCTTGAGTACTCTTGATGATGGTGAGTCACAATTTGAAACTTCGAGTGCATAATTGATCATTGTATGAGTAATTTGAACCTTGTTGTGTGCATTTATGTTGAGTCTTATGCAACACTATTTGTAGACATCCTTGTTGAACTGATTGATC
>JAJONR010004388.1:0-48074 GCA_029582245.1 Solanum etuberosum
GTATGTTAGTAATTGCTTCATTGTATTGCATGTATGTATGTGAATGTTGCATTATTGATCACACCTAATGTAAATGAGTATGAACGAATAACTATATGTCATGAATCACCTCTTGATTGTATGATTATGAGAATATACATTGTGATTGTGATTGTGGTATGTTGAATGGATCGGGTGTCACGTTCCGACGCACTAACTGGGATCGGATGTCACGTACCGACATACATATTGGAACGGGTGTCACGATCCGACACACTAACTTGGATCGGGTGTCACGATCCAGCACACTAACAGTTTAGGTATGGGTTCCATGAGAGGACCAATGACTTGTTGTATATATGTGTATTATTGAGATTGTGAAATTGTACGGTGCTCGTAAATGATAATTGATATTGTATATGTTCGGTGTATGCATGTTTATGATGTTGTAATGACTTATATATGTTTCACTTATTGCAATAGCCGCGTGATCCTACCAGTACATGATGGTTGTGTACTGATACTGCACTTGCTCTTTCTTTGTTGAGTACAGGGCATCTTCAGGCGGCCACTGACAGACCTCATCTAGGAGATCAATGATCAATCGAATTCAAGGGTGAGTCAGTTCTTCCAGGCTGCCATGAGTTCTCCTTTTGCTCAATCCATCTTATTCGGACTTAGATTAGCACTTTAGATATTCTCTTGTTTAGTTGGGTTGCACCCATTTTCTTAGACTTGTTGAACTTTAGAGTTTTGGTACATTGACTTTCAGGTTCTAGGCATTATTTCCGCAATTGTTTTGTTAGACTTTCAGAGTTTATGGAAACTCCCTAAATTTCCTTTAGACATTTAAACCTACTTCTGTATCTTTAAATGCTTTAGTTTTCGTTAATTTGGTTAGTTGGGTTGTAGTAACGGTTCTCCCACTAGAGGATTAGTGTGGGTGCCACTCACGACGGTCTGGGTCGTGACAAAGTTAGTATCAGAGCCCTAGGTTCGTTGATCTCGATGTATCAAAATGAGTTTAGTAGAGTCTTGCGGAACGGTACGGAGACGTCTGTACTTTTCTTCGAGAGGCTATATGACTTTAGGAAATCTCTCTATTTCTTTTGTCTTCTTTCGTGCTATAACTAGGTTCCAATTGGTATCTGGTGATCCAAATTGGTATCTAATCTCCTTCACTCTTCTGTCCACAGATGGTTAACACTCGCTTCAATGGTGTCAGGCCCGTAGCTCCCGTCAATGAGCGCGCTGAGGAGTCTGCAGCAAGAGGTCGCGGTCGATGCACGGGAAGAGGAAGAGCTAGGGGTAGAGGCCGAGGAAGGGTAGCACCCGATAGGGATGGAGCTCCGGTTGAGAATGCTCCCAGAAATGAGAATCCCCCTGCGCATCATGAAGAGATAGAGGAGAATGTAGAGGTTGAGAATGATAAGGATGTTGGACAAGAGGAAGAGGTGCAGGCTGAGACTACATGTATTCCGCCCTTAGATCCAGTGTTAGCTCAACAGATTATGTCTTTCCTGAAAGGATTGGTTGGTCCTGGAGTTCTTCCCACAGTTCAAGCAACTCAAACTCCCGCCAACCCCCCTATTGCTATTACTGTCCCCAAGGTGGGTGGAACTGTATGTACTGATGCTTTCTTTCGTCCTTTGTTGGGTCCCGTAATGACTGGTAATGAGCATGAGATGTTGACTAAGTTCTTGAAATTGAAACCATTTGTGTTCCATGGTTCTGAGAGCAAGGACGCCTATGAGTTCATCCTAGATTGTTATGAGAGGCTTCATAAGTTGGGAATTGTCCATCAGCATAGAGTAGAGTTTGTGATTTTTCAACTTTAGGGTGAGGTTAAGAAGTGGTGGAGAGCTTATGTGGAATGCAGATCTTCAGCTTTACCCTCACTCGCTTGGACCCAGTTTCATGCTCTGTTCTTGGAAAAGTATGTGCCCCGGACTTTGAGAGATCGTAAGAAAGATGAGTTCATGGCTTTGGAGCAAGGTGGTATGTCTGTGGCTGGTTATGAGGCTAAGTTCCATGCTTTGTCTAGATATGCTACGCAATTGGTGACTACTAAGGAAGAGAGGATCTGTCTATTTGTTAAGGGACTGGATTCTGAGTTACAGGTATTGTCTGTGCACATGACTTCTGCAGGAAAAAGTTTTAATGAGGTAACAGATTTTGTGAAGAAAGTGGAGAGGGTGAGGCAAGACGGTCAGGCTAAGGCATTGGCTAAGAAAGCTAAGAGCACGGGTAACTTTCAGGGCTCCTACTCCAGAGGTTCAGGTAGGCCGACACTTGCAGCCCTACCAATTCAGTCCGCTATGCCCGCTTCTACAGGTAATTACTCGGGAACTCCACCTCAGAATTCGATTCAGGATAGCCAGGGAGCCGCCCCTTCGACGGGCAGCAGGCCATCTTTTGATCACACATGTTATAACTGTGGAGAACCTGGGCATATGAGGAGAGATTGTCCTCACCCGCGCATGTTGGATTCCGTGCAACAACAGACTAGAGAAGTGGTACCCGCGGGCAATGGTAATAATGGTCGAGGACGTCCACAAGGTGGGTGAGGAGGAAATCAGCGAGGCCGTGGAGGTTCGGGAAATGGTAACGCAAGCAAAGGTACGGCGCAGCCAGGCAGGGAAGTCGCCTGCCAAGATGACAGGGCTCAGTGTTACGCCTTTCCGTACAAGAGAGAGGCAGAGCCTTCTGACGCAGTGATCACAGGTATTATTCTTGTATGTGACCGGATGACTAATGTGTTATTTGATCCGGGTTCTACTTATTCTTATGTGTCCGTGCGATTTGCCTCCGAATTTGACATGATTTGTGATATACTGGATGCCCCCATCCATGTTTCTACCCCCGTTGGAGAGTCTGTCATAGTAACTCATGTCTATCGTGCTTGTCCAATCTTGTTTATGGGTTTTCAGACTTTGGCTGATTTGGCTATTTTGGATATGACTGACTTTGATATAATCTCAGGCATGACTTGGTTGTCCCCCTATTATGCTGTGTTAAATTGTAACACTAAGTCTGTGACTCTAGAGATTCCGGGTAGGAAAAAGTTAGAGTGGGAAGGGGTGTACAAGCCTAAGCCAGCTAAGATCATATCTTCCAGGCTGCCATGAATTATCATTTTGCTCAGTCCATCTTATTCAGACTTAGATTAGCAGTTTAGATATTCTCTTGTTTAGTTGGGTTGCACCCATTTTCTTAGACTTGTTGAAATTTAGAGTTTTGGTACATTGACTTTCAGGTTCTAGGCATTATTTTCGCAATTGTTTTGTTAGACTTTCGGAGTTTATGAGAACTCCCTATTTTTTCTTTAGACATTTAAACCTGCTTCTGTATCTTTAAATGTTTTAATTTTCGTTAATTTAGTTTGTTGGGTTGTAGTAATGGTTCTCCCACCGGAAGGTTAGTGTGGGTGCCACTCACGACGATCTGGGTCGTGACGCAACACTTCCAATCTCTTTGGATCATTTTACCAAACAGGTAAAGGGCATTTTAACACTAACTGGATCTTTGTTATTGTGTGGTTGTTTGTAGTTTACCAAGAAAATACACTAATCTCTTTCAAGATGAAGAGAATTAAATTAATCAATCCTACTCGGAAATTACATTAACCAATTATAACACTATTGGATAAAGAAGGACTATGGACTCAATTTTTGCCTTGATTTGTGAAGCACATGAACTATATCCAGCGTAGAAGATAAATTCTGTCAAAACTATAGCTCTTGAATTGGTAATAGTGTAAGGAGTTGGAGCATATGATTTCTCTGTCCAAAAGCTCTAGGATTTTCAGAATTAAAAAAAAGTTCTACTGAAGGTTGAAGACGATAGAGAAGGATAGAAATATGGACCTTTGAGGTTGGCAGTCACTTCTTTGGCACTTAATTTTTGACAGAACTTCAAGTTTGGGTCATAGTTCACGATGTGTTTTTAGCTTAAAACTCTGTTAATTTATTTGAAAAGTGTTTTTGATAAATAAATTGTGTTTGACTAAACATTTTCAAAAAGTATTTTTGAGAGTCAAATTACTAAAAATGACAAGTATTAATTCACTTTTAATATTAAGATTGTTTATAGAGAGAAAATTATTTTAAATATCTATTATAAAATTTGGAACTAATTTTTTTTCAATTAAATTAATATATACATATTCAAAAAAAATTGAACTAAAAGTACATATTCAAATTTTCAATCAACATTAATTATAAATAAATAAAAAATAAATCAAATATTATTATAATATTAACATAATAATTTGAATATAATTAGAAATATCAAGCAAAATAAATTTAAAAATCATTCCACAAATTAATTCATCACATGTGAAAATTCACCACAAAAATAAATAAATAAATAAGCAATATATTGATAAATGTGTATATATGACAACGATAGTTTGGTCTTGAAAAAAATAATTGTTTGCCTCTGCTTCTACATTTTTTAAGAAGTAGAAATTTTTAGCTTCTTCCCAACAACAGAAAAATTGCTTCTGCTACTAATTAAAAACAGTTTCACCTGTTAGACCAATACCTTAATTTTTTCAAAAAAATATTTTTTTTAAATTAAAATATGTGCTTTTGACCTCGCTACAGCAGCGTCAAACAGGCTCTTAGTATGATTGATAGCATAACAAGCAATTTTAGTTCAATCATATTAAAAAATTACTTACAAAATATAGTACTTATGAAGACATCTAATTTTCCGTTACACTTTTGCAAGCATGTGTGCGAAACATTAGAACATTCTAGAGTAGTTGGGTTGCGGATATCTCACACTTTTTAAGGAGATTCAATTTATTACGGTATAATCTTCATTAGTTCAAAAGTATATTCTTGATGTCTTTTTTAGGATACAATAATAATCCAATAACGTCGCTTAGTTCAAATCACCCTAAAGTAGTTGAAGGTCCAAAACTCCACCAAAGTAACATCTTCACTCAATATATAATTACTCTTTTCGTATAGTGAATAAGTTAGAAACTTAGAATAGTTTTCTTTGTCTCTAACGCTCTTTCACAAGACTAACCTCAAAATATGAACATAATATAATACTTTTCATTCACTTTTTTTTCTTCTATTACAACACAAGTAAGAAAACGACATTTGTATGTGTAGGATTTCATCCACAAATAAATACTAAGTATGTAGATAGTCATTTGAGTAGCATTGAAGCAATTAGTAGGAGATAATGAGAACTATCGTGGTTATTGCACCGTTTTTTTTTTTTTTCCAGAAATACGGACTTCGATATGATAAACTCTTTTAAGATAAAAAAAAGGTGTAGAATTGTCACACAACGGATTAAGGTGTGTAAGGGCATGCACCCTAATAATTTACGGATAACTCTATTTTATTAATCCATATAACCAAAGTCTAGCGTAAGGATTCGAATTACCTAAAAAAAAATATGTTAAGCTCTTTTGAGGTCTATAGTTGTAGCCTTGTAGGTCCTATCAAATACATTTATTACATAAAGAATTAAGCAATCTGCAAGGGTCATTAATTTACGAAGCTAAAAAATGACTACGTGATTAAAAAAAAAAAAAAAATTATCCAAGAAGTGAATAAACTAAGAGAAACATTTTATCTAATCGAATAAGCTAATCTAGGTTGTATAACATGTCGTCTTTTAATTAAAAATATTAAGACTTGTTTAGCGAAACTGTAACATCCTGAATGTTTAAAAGTTGTCCTTCGTCCCATATTAAGAACTTACAAGCCTAAATTTGAAAGTTCGTTACCATGCTTTATCAAAAATATCTGATTTAAATTAAAATTTGATCAAGAAAATATTTTTTTCCCTTCTTAGATGCCTTAAGATATATGAAAATATATTAGCTATAATAATATAAAAAAAAGCTAGTTGTTCACCTGCTATGTCTACTATGTAGATATATTAAATGATAAATTATGATGAGAATGACATACAAAATTATTTGCTTAGTGACAAAATTCTTACAAAGTTTCTAATCATCTTGGTGACTTAACATTATCGACCCTGACAATATATATATATATATATAAGCCATTACGTAAGAAGAAAGAGTCTAGATGAGACCTCAATTTGTAAAATCAATTGTAGCACACGTATCCTAAACTGCAATATTCGTGTTTGCTAATATAGACGGCATATGTCTAATTAAAATTCATAGCACTTTGTGATGACTTGCCATGTCACCACTCTACCTAGGCGCCACGTGAAATAAAGTTTTCCATGTGGAAGAATGTTACTATCCAAAAACAAACGTGATGATACTTGTCTATTCTCACCAAGACAAGTCAGTCTCAACCCAAAAAAATGAAAGAAAAGCGAAAAGATAAAACAAGAACAAGACAAAAGTGGAAAACTTATTCATTCTATTATAACCCCAAAACTGGGTTGTCACGGGTACAAGCCACTAATACATAAAGTACGAAAATGAAAATAAGTACAAGTCTCAATGTATTTGTTTCTCAAGTAGAACAAAGCGTAACATAAAGAAAAAAGAGGGACCGTTGGGATGACAAGCAACTACCTCTCAAGTCTTTCAACAAGCCTCAAAATGGGAGAAGAAGAAGAGCAATCACACTGAACTGGGATAGGAACCTACACAAGTGTAGAAGCAAGGAGTGAGTACCAAATAATACGGTACTCAGCAAGCAACCTGATAAACAAAGCAACCTAGCTAGATATCGAATACTCCTTTTATCCTAACCGAACCTCCTCAAACTACAACCTGCAATAGAAATCATCATGACCTAACAGTTCTAAAATATACAACTCACAAGGCTCAATAACCATAGTTTAATAGTCACAATTCAACAACCAACACGCATCAAGTCTGTCAATCACAAGTAACAAGTAAAACAATCACAAGTAACAATTAGATCAACAACAAATAGCACGTAGGTCAATCATAAATATCAAATGCGTCAAATCATAATAGTCAACTCTTGCCGGAACCATTTCCCTTCGGCATAATATCACTAGCCAGAACCATTTTCCATCAGCTTTATATCACATCGCTAGCCGGAACCATTTCTCATCGGCTTTATATCACATCACTAGCTGGAACCATTTCTCATCGGCTTTATATCACATTACTAGCCGGAACCATTTTCCATCGACTTTATATCACATCACTAGCCGTAACCATTTCCCATCGGCTTTATATCACATCACTAGTCGTAATCTTTTCCCATCGACTTTGTATCGCATCACTAGGCGGAACCATTTCCCATCGGCTTTATATCACATGTATGAACACGCTGTACAACAATCAATGCACATAAGTAATTTCACACCATAAGGAAGAGACAATGATTCAAGTAATTCATGTCCATGTTCATGTCATCAAAACATTTCATCAATCAGTCAAATAGGGTTCAGTACAAGGCAATTCACAAGCATTATGATCAACATGTTGCCTTTTCATTAATCCCTTTTTTATTCATTAAGGTTAATCAAGAGGAAAAATAAACTCATTAACTCATTTTCATTACTCTCCAATACACACAATGAAGGGAATACACGATTCTACTAAATTTAGAAGGTTTAAGAAATTAGTTGCCTTAATTCAATCAACTAGTCACCCAACACTTGAGTCTTGCCCTTCCGAACAACGTTCAAAACCACACAATCTGATTCAATCAAGTGATCAAGATAAGATTCTGAAAATAACAATACTCAATTCATACTCTTTGAAAATGGGTCAATCAACTCAAAAACCCAATTCTGAAAAAGAAGTTTGAATCCAAAAATCTTTACTTGAAAACATTACCTAAGGTATTTGGAACTCATTGGTGAAAACCATTTCGATAAAAGAATTAAAATCAGTTCCCAATCTTCATTTTAGGGTATAGAACTCAAGTTCTTAAAAAACCTTATCATTTGCCAATCAAAATCCCAAGTTTTGACGTTAAAATCTATAAATAATCAAAGGAAAATAAAGTTTTAGGATCATAAAAGCTTACCCAAAAGATTTAGCACAAGAAATCCTTTCAAAATCGCCTCCAAGGGTTTTACCAAGCTCAAAAATGAAAAATGAGACTGAAACGTCGAAATTTACATGTCAAACGCCCTCTTTGTGTCGCTTTTACGACCATGGGTTCATAAAAGCCAACCCTGCTAAAAACTCGGCCTTCACTTTCGCGCAAAGGTTGTGATCGCGAACAGGCCCTTCGCGATCACGATGGTCTGGATTCCCACCTCCCTCGCTTTAAAAATCAAGGGCTCGTAATCGCGACCTTCGTGAAAGCGAACATCCTATCGCAATCGTGAGGGGTAGCAGGTAACAAACCTCAACAAAAATTAGTCAACACTCAAACCATCGAAAGGACCCTCGAAATTCGTTCAAAACCCTGAACACACAAACCATATATAGTAATCGACTAAACTCGGTGTTGTGGATACAATGAAACCATCAAAACACGAATATGAGGTTTTCTTGACCCGACATTCGTGAAAGTCACAAGAAACTAGCATAACGCCTAAAAAAGCTAAATCAAGCTCAGGACTTCTGAAAATTCAACCAAGACCTCACCTAGGCCTAAAATCATCCCCCGAATCCAATGAAACTCTCAAAATTTTGATTCTAACATCTGAACCCCGAATTTTGACCAAATCAGCACAAAGGCTAAAATTTCATAATTTTCCAACTTAGGACCTCAAATCCTCAAAAAGACTCTGAATCTTAAACCGAAAGTTCTCCTAGACCAATTTCCACATTTTGGGACTAATGGAATCGATGAAATTCTATTTTGACACTCGAAACTCTAAAAGACACTAAAAATCACTTTTAAACGGCTTTAGCCTTTCAAACTCAAAACTTACAAAGTTCAAATTTTTTTATTCAAAGTCTAAACCAACTTTCACAACTCAATCAGAAATAACTCGGGGTCAAAATTGGGAGGGGAAAATATGGTAAATTTATGGAAATTACCAAAAATGACCAATCGGGTCATTACATTATCCACTACTAAAAATCATGTTCGTCCTCAAACATAAAGCAAAATAAAGTATCTGAAGCCTCGAAAAGTTGAGGATATATAGGACGCATATCCGACTTTGTCTCCCAAGTCGCCTCACTAACTGAACGGTGCAAGCACAACTGGCAGGCTAGGTGGCAAGGTGAACTTATAGGCCACCTCTCCCACTCGGCTCAAGATCTCAAAAGGTCCAATGAATCGGACTAAGCTTGCCCTTCTTTCTAAACCTTATCACATCCTTCATGGGTGACACTCAGAGCCAAACATGATCACCCTCCACAAACTCTAGGGCTCGGACTCTCTGGTCTGTATAAATCTTTTATTGACTCTGGGCTGTCAACATTCTACCCTGAATCATATGGGCCCTCTCCATAACATCTCTAAGAAAATATGTATCCAAAGAGTCCATCTCAGCCAAATCAAACCAATTGATCAGAGACCTACACCATTTACCATACAACGCCTCAAATGGGGTCATCTGAATACTGGAATGATAATTGTTGTTGTAGGCAAACTCTGCCAAGGGCAAATGTTGATCTCATCTAGCACCAAAATCAATTAAACAAGCTCGAAGCATGTTCTTTAACACCTGAGTCGTCCGTTCGGGCTGACCATTTATCTGGGTGGAAAGTTGTACTCATATCTAACCAAGTATCCAAACCATGTTGTAGAGCCTTCCAAAAATGGGAAGTGAACAAAGAACCTCAATCCAAGACCATGGAAACTGGACTCTATGTAGTCGCACAATCTGACTGATATAAAGCTGGGCTAACTTCTCCGTCGTATAATTCACTTAAACAGGGATGAAATGAGTGAACTTGGTCAGTCTATCCACAACCACCCAAATCGAATCATAATAACCCAGAATGATAGGTATACCAATGACAAAGTCCATATTCGCTCCCACTTCCAAGTAGGAATTGACATTCTCTAAGATATACCCCCGGGCCATTGGTGTTCGCACTTGAGCTATTGCCAAATCAGACACCTAGAAATAAAATCTGCATTATCTCTCTGCATGCCACACCACCAGTAATTCTTACTCAGATCATGATATATCTTCGTCATTCCCGGATGGATGAAATATCGAGAATAATGGGCCTCATCAATAATCAATCTAACCAACGCGCCCACCTTGAGCATACAGATTCTGCCCCCAATCCTCAAGACATCCTCAAAATCAAGGACAGCCTCCCTGGCTTCCTTTCTCATCACCTTGTCTCGAATGAGACATAGCTTCTCATCATTAAATTGGCGCTCGCGATCTACTTGACTAGGGAAAAATGAGCCTCCATGAAAGTAATTAAGCAGCTAGTCTCCTCAGAATGTTGCAATCGAACAAGACTGTTGACTAACCTCTGAAGTCTCTAGTCAATGGTCTCTCATCCATACTAATAGCAGCAAGAATCCTCATGTTAGAATTCTTTCTACTCAAAGCATCGACCATTACATTAGCCTTCCCTGGATGATATAATGATGATGTCATAGTCCTTCAGTAGCTAAAGCCATATGCGGTTCCTCAAGTTCAGATCCCTCTGACTAAAGATGTACTGAAGACTGCTATGATTAGTGAAGACCTTGCAATGAACTCAATACAAATAAGGCCACCATAGCTTAAGAACAAACACTACAACTTCCAACTCTAAATCATGGGTAGGGTATTTCCTCTCATGGGTCTTCAACTGTCTAGAGATATAGATAATCACCTTAACTTTCTACATAAGAACACCACCCAATCCGACTCTAGAAGCATCACAATAAACTGTGAAGTCTATCCCATCCTCTGGTAAAGTCAAAATAGGAGCCAAAGTCCATAAGGTCTTGAGCTTATGAAAGCTCTTCTCACACTCAGCATACCACTGGAAGCTCAGGCTCTGTCGAGTCAATCTGGTCAAAGGAGATGCAATAGTGGAGAAGCTCATAACAAATAGTCTGTAATAACCTGCAAGTCTCACAAAATTCTGAATCTCAGTAACTAACGTAGGCCTGGTCCAACATCTAAATACCTCGATATTGGCTAGATCCACCCAAATACCCTCCTTGGACACCACGTGTCCCAAAAATGCAATTGAATCAAGCCAAAACTCACACATCAAGAACTTGGCATATAACTTCTCTTCCATCAATCGCTGGAGTACAATCCTCAAATTTTGTTCGTGATCCTCCTAGGTCTTGGAGTACACCAAGATATCATCAATGAACTCTATCACAAAGGAATCCAAATATGGTCAGAACATCCCGTTCATCAACTCCATGAACGATTCAAGGGCGTTAGTCAAACCGAAAAACATCACAAGAAACTCATAGTGCCATAACAGGTCCCGAAGGCTATCTTAAGAATTTCTGATGCCCTAATATTCAACTGGTGATAGCCGGACCTCAAATCAATCTTAGAGAACAAAGACGCCCCCTGAAGGTGATCAAATAAGTCATGGATACGAGGAAGAGGATATTTGTTCTTCACTGTCACTTTGTTCAACTATCGATAATCAATACACATCCTTATGGTTCCATCATTCTTCCTCACAAACAACATAGGAGCACCCCACAGAGAAACACTA
Source organism: Solanum etuberosum (assembly GCA_029582245.1). Lineage (NCBI taxonomy): Eukaryota > Viridiplantae > Streptophyta > Magnoliopsida > Solanales > Solanaceae > Solanum > Solanum etuberosum. The sequence continues at coordinate 11,522 of JAJONR010004388.1, forward strand.
GGGAAAATTATCCCCTTACTCAACAAACCCTGCAATCGATCCTTCAATTCCTTTAACTATACTGGAGCCATGCGATAAAGAGAAATAGGGATGGGCTTTGTTCCCGGCTCCAAGTGAATAGTGAAATCAATATCTCTATCCGGAGGAACACCTGAAAGATTAGTAGGAAACATATCTAAAAACACTAGAACCACGTGTACAGAATCCATGGGAGGTGGTTCAACACTAGTATCCCGAATGAAAGACAAATAAGACAAACACCCTTTATCAACAAATCTCTGAGCTTGAATGAAGGAGATAATTTTACTAGGGTAAGAACCACTAGCATCCGTCCACTCAAATCTCGAGACACCCAGCATCGCTAAGGTCACAGTCTTAGCATAACAATCAAGAATAGCATGATATGGAGAAAACCAATCCATATCTAAGATAACATCAAATCCTACCATCCCCAGAATGATCAAGTCTACCCAAGTATCATACCCGGCTAAAGAAACAAGACAGGATCGATACACTCGATCCACTACTAAGGATTCACCCACTGGTGCAGAAATATGAATAGGCACAAGCATACTATCAGACATCATATCAAATCCGGAAGTAAAATAGGTAGACATATACGAGAAAGTAGACCCCGGATCAAACAATACTGACTTAAGTTGATGGCACACTAGGATGATACTTGTAATCACAATAATAGAAGACTCGGCCTCAGACCTACCTAGAAAAGCATAATATTATCCCTCTCAGCCACGTGCAGTTTGAGTAGAATCCCTACCTCCACCTTGCAGAGTTGTAGCACCCATCATACTAGAACCCATGTTGTCTCTACTGGACTGACCTCTGACTCGACCCCTGGATAGAGGTGCTGAATCTCTAGCTGGAGTAGCTGAATAAGAACACTGGACCCTGAGTGAGTCTGCAAAGAACATTGACGAATCAAATGGCCTGGATAATCACAACTATAACAAGACCTTGGCATGGATAACTGTTGATGCAAACCAGATGAGCTACCATGGCCACCTCGGCCAAAACCATAGGATCCTCGGGATGCCTTCCCACTCTCAGCTGATGGTATAGATGCGTGAACAAGTCCATGACGCTGAAAGGAGCTAGTACCTTTATGTGAACCCCTGCCTCCAGATGAGGCACCAAAACACTAACTTGTCAACCGGGCCTTTTGAGTTCCCCAAACTCTTCCCTAACCATAACCTTTGCCTCCTTTGAGGTAATCACAATAGACCGGAAAGAAGTTCCCTCTCTGTCTGCTCTAAACACATACGACCTAATGGATAATGTCAACCCTCTCACAAACTTGCAGACTCTCTCCGCTTCATTTAGAATAATAGTCATGGCGTGCCTGGATAGCTCATAGAAACGAGCATCATACTTAGTCACGAACAAACTGTCCTAAGTCAAGATCTCAAACCTCAATTGACTTTCTTCTCCCACGCTCCAAGGTATGAAGTGATCCTGGAAAGCACTAAAGAACGTATCCCACTCTGTCAGAGGAGATCCAACTGGTATATACTTCACATAAGTCCTCCACCACTCTCTGACGGGTCCACGAAGCTGAAGTGGAACAAAACGAACACCATGAGGATCCACCATACCCACTGCCTCAGTTATCTCATAGCAAAAAGTCAAGAACTCATGAGCATCCTCGCTCTAACCACCCTGAAACTGGGGTGGTTTCATCTTCTGAAACCTCTCAAAGCATTGTTGATTAGCTATTGTCTGAATAACCTCAGGAGAAATATGTGCACCAAAAGTCGGTGCAAGAACGACTAGTGACTGACCTACCTGATCATGAATACCTGAAATCTACTGCTCACCTGGGGTCTGCGCCCCTACCCTCATCTAAGAACCCTGTGGCGTACCTATTACAACACCCTGAGAGAAGTTCTCCATTACCCTGGCATCCTCAACAAAGTCTCCTGAAAAAAAATGAGCTCCAAACTTATGAGGAGCCTAGTCCTCCACAACCTCAACCTGTGGCTCAGGAGAAATCTCTCTAGCTTTTCCTCTAGCTGGTTCTGCTTTATGGGCACGACCTCTAAGTGGCGCTACTCCACGAGCACAACCTATAGATCCAGCCCTACCTATATCCCTAGTTGGGGTCTCAAAAAACCGCCTCGGGGACTGCCTCCCCACTACCACTGGAAACAGAAGCTCTAGTCTTTAGCATCTGCCAAAACAACACACAACAACTTAGCACTAGCGAAAGTAACCACACACGATAAGAGAGAATGAACAAAAGGAAGTTTCCTAACAGTATGTCTCTGTACCGATCCTCAAAATTCTACTTAGACTTGGCTTGTACATACGTCAGACCTATGAACCTGGTGCTCTAATACTATTTGTCACGACCCAAAAATGGACGTGATGACACTTGTCTATTCCAACCAAGACAAGTTAGTCTCAACCTAACAAAATGAAAGAAAAGCGGAAAGATAAAGCAAGAACAAGACAAAGGCGGAAAACTTATTCATTCTATTATAACCCCAAAATCTGGGTCACATGTGCAAGCCACTAATACATAAAGTTCGAAAATGAAAATAAGTACAAGTCTCAATGTCTTTGTTTCTCAACTAGAACAAAGCATAACATAAATGAAAAAGAGGGTCCACCGGGATGACAAACAACTACCTCTCAAGTCCTCCAACAAGCCTCGAAATGGGAGAAGTATAAGAATAGCAATCACACTGAACTGGACGCAAAATCTACAAAAGTGTAGAAGCAAGGGGTGAGTACCAGACAATACGGTACTCAACAAGAAACCTGATAAACAAAACAACCTAACTAGATATCGAATACTCATTTCATTCCAACCGAACCTCTTCAAACTACAACATGCATAGAAATCAACTCAACCTAACAGTTCTACAACACACAACTCACAAGGCTCAATAACCACAATTTAATAGTCACAATTCAACAACCAACACTTATCAAATATGTCAATCACAAGTAGCAAATAAATCAATCACAAGTAAAAAATATAGTACTTTATGAAGACATCTAATTTTTCATCACACTTTGAAGGCATGTGTGTGAAACATTAGAACATCTTTCAAAAAGTAGGAAGCAGATAAACCCTGGGAGTCAATTACCTCACAAAGCAAGATTCAATGAATATGGTGATCAAAATTTCAACAATTAATTGTGGAAAATCTACGGAGTAGATGTTGGTTATAAATTATTACAAAAATTATAGTTGAAAAATAAAATTATAAAAATAAATAAATATTCAAGTTGGATCACAAATATTTCGCTGTCTTTAAAAACATTCCTATTACTAGTTTACAAATAGCTTTTTTTTATTAATTTGCGTAACCAAAGTCTCGGTAAAAAAATTCATGTTATCTCAAAAGGAAGGTGTTTAGCACCTTTCAAAGTGATTACATCCAAATTAACTTATAACATGGGGAATTAAGCAATAAGCAAAGACCATTAATTTATTAAACTAAAAACGGGACTATGTGGTAAAGAATACAAGACTTAATCTAAGAAGTGAATAAACTAAGAGAAAATTACTATCTAATCAAAAACAAACTAATCTAGGTGGTAGAACATGTCGTCTTTTAATATATATAACAAAAGAATTAAGACTTGCTAATAGAAACTATAACACTTCGGGTGTTTAGGTTGTCCTTCATCCCATGTTGAAGGTTTATGAGTTTAAATTTGAAAGTTTATTGTAATATAGATTAAAATTTGATTAAAAAAATATTTTTTCCTTAATACTTTAATATTTATGAAAATATTAGTTATGATATATTTGTTTATGTATCTACTATTGCACTTACTATGGTATATTTAGATAAAATTATTGGATATATATATATATATATATATATATATATATATGTTTATTGTAAAATTTGGTCACATAGCTAATAATGTTATTTGTCATCCTTATCGTAATTTATCATTCAATATATCTACATAGTAGACATAGTATGTGAACAACTAGTAATCTTTTTGTCCCTTTGTCAATTGTTATCATATAATTGTAGATATATTAAATAATAAATTATGATAAGGATGAAAAACAAAATTATTTGATAAGTGACAAAATTTTACAGAGTTTCTAATTATCTTGCTTACTTAACATTACACACCTTGATAATATTTCTGTAAGCCTTTATATGACAACAATTTTCATTACAAGGTGATACAAAAAAAAATCTACTTATAGTGTTACCTTGTGTTTTAGGAAGACGTGTTATTAGCTCAGGAGATAATAAAAGATATTAATAGGAGAAATAAGCTTCACAATGTGGTTGTGAAATTGAATATGGCTAAGACTTATAATAAAGTCTTATAAATATATTTGTAACATCTCACCTTAGAAAGAGCTAAATTTAGAAAGCGCTAATTTGGAAATAGCTAAATTGAGTTTTGGGCAAGTTAGTCTCAAATTGTGAGTTTTGGGTCAACTTCAAACGACCATAACTTTTAGCACAAGATGGGTTAGGTGGCCCATAAGATATCAAATGAAATATCTCTGAATCCTCTTTCCAACACCACTGAGTTCGCTAAAATCCGAGTTCGGATGAAGGAGAAATACCCGTTTGAGTTCAGCCTGTCCAGTTAAGGAAATTTACCCGAATTAATGAGGGGTATTTTGGTCTTTTCCTTACCCCATAAGCCCAACTCGTTTTGGTTACCCAAATAGGGGTCTAAACTGATTGAGATCAGTTTTCACAATTCAAAATCACGCTTAGGGTTTTGAGAGGAGTTCAAGAGGAGGAAACAAGGAGGAGTTCAAGCGTTCGCCAGTTTTCTTGCGAATCGGGAATTTGTTTCGCCAAATAAAGGAATGTAAGGCTATCGTAGTACTGGACTTGTTCTTCCTCATGCCCTACATCTATTTTCAAATCAGTAAAAGAGTAATCTAGGATTCTATCCCTAGATTTGAGTATTCTTGAGATGAGATTTGAGTTCTTGAGTTCCTTATTCTTTTTGAAATTCTATTTCAAATTATTGAATTGTTATATGTTATGCATTAAGATTCTTGAGTTGATTCGTTCATGTCTATATTTCAGCATGAGCCCTCTTAATTGAGTATTCTTGAGATGAGTAGTATCGTTGAGTTCTGAGTTCTTGAGTTCTTGAGTTTTTGGGTTTTTGAGTTCAGAGTATTGAGTTTTCTACATTGCTATTAAGATCCCTGAGTTGAGTCGTTCATGTCCATAATTCTGCATGAACCCTATGAAATGAGTTATAATCTTGAGAAGCTTTTTAAAGTCAACACTTGTGTTTTAAATTGAGTTTTTGAGGAAGTAAAGATGAGTTTTGAGAAATAGTTTCTAAAACATGATTAGTATGACAATCGAGTATTCCATCAATATTTAAGCAGTATGGTATCTAGGTATACCATCAGTGTTTATGCAGTATGACTTCCCGAGTCATCAATGATCATATTACAATATGATTTTGATATATTTTTGAGAACGAATTTTCATGTATGAATTGAGTAAGAGTATAAGAGAACTAAGTATTACCCAAAGGTATGAGTTTTTACACTGATAATAGAGAAACTTTGATTTCTAAATGAGTTATGAGTTCAAAAGATATTTCAAGAGCAGATACCTCTTTTAAGAGGATAATTTGAGCAATTATCTCAAACCAGAGGAAGAGTATATTTTTAAACATTGAGCATGAGTATATATCATTGGGAGTATTATTGAGCACTGATATGGGGATGAGTTCAGATAACTCACATCCCTCATAAACCATGTATGCCAACATGGGTACATGATCATACTTTTTAGATGAATCCTGCGTGCCTTCGGGCAGATCTTAGTAGATCCACTTAGTTGAGGATGTCTTATACTACTCCGGTAAGGTATATGACAGTTCTGGCAGCGTGGGCGAGATGATGTATCATCACATAGCTCATTGTGATGGTTGTCAGTTAGAGAATCTCCCAAAATAAGAGTAGAAGAGTTTTATTATATTTTTAAATACATTGAGTTACTATCTACTGTTTTAAAAGATTTCTTTATAATGCATCTTTATTTTTGCTTTTATATTGAACTGATTTGAGTATTTCTGAGTTTGAGCATTTATGAGTTTGAGTATCCTTGAGTTGAGTTGAGTTGAGATGAGGTGAGTAGGTTCTTCTTTTATCAGTTCAAGCTTATGTGTGTGCTTTAGGATTCCCCTTGCATGCTCGTACATTCCATGTACTGACGCCATTTGGCCTGCATCTTTCATGATGTAGATACAGGAGTTCAGGGTCATCAACAGGCGCGTCGTCGATACCACTTGTAGTTTCAGAGTTGCTTTGGTGAGCATCATTGCTTCTGGAGGCTTCTTATTTACTTTTCAATTTTGTTAGGATGTCGTGGGTCTTGTCCCGACTTCCATCATTATCATTAGAGGCTTCATAGACAGAAGTAGTTAATGAGTCTTTTCCATTTTCATTTTGTTAATGTTTAAGACTTGAGTTGCCTCTTGTGGACAGTTTGAATATTTTTAAATGTTCTAAGTTAATCATCTTGAGACTTGAGTTAAATCATTTTGTTATGAGTTGAGTTACTTTTAAGTTCTTATATTTATTAGTAAGTCTTCCGCTGAGTATTGAGCTAGGCCAAGGGTTCGTTTGGGAACCAGCAATGGTTTTCGAGTGTCGATCGCGTCCAGGGTGTAGTCTCGAGGCATGAAAAACCTGGTATTAGAGCACAGAGTTCAAGAGTCCTAGGGTATCTATGAAGCCGTGTTTATAGAGTCCTAGTTATCGGTGTGAAGCATGATGAGTCGGGGATTTCGACTCATTTATAATTTAATATTCAAAGTTTTAGTGTCCTGAATGCTTATTTTATGCTCTAAACTAATGTTAAAATGCTAACTTGCAGCAATGAAGGCAAAAGAGCAAGGCAAGGGCATTACCATGCAAAAAGGAGTGAAAAAGCTAAAGAAGTTGAAGAAAGCAAGGCTGGTACTCGCCAAAACTACTTTGCAAGTCACCGAGTGGACCTTCAGCTCGCCTAAAGTTCCAGCAGGCCAGCCCATGGACAAGACCAACTCAGCGAGAAAACTGATGGTTTGGCGACGCGCCAAATGGATCGGCGATGCCGACTTTGATCTCCTAAAGTTACAGAAGAGAGGTGGTTAAAAGCCAAGCCAAGAAGGTGATGGAAAGGATCACTCAGCGCATCACCGACCAGGTGGGCGAAGCCCGACTTATTTCACCGTTTTACTTCGAAGCTGAAATTCTGAGAACGTATAAATACAATTTTCAAAAGAAGAAAAGGAGTTCCCACATTGTCCAGTTTTGGGTTTTTGATGCTAAACATTCTAAAACTTGTTCTTACACTTTTTGAGTAGAGATTTAGGGTTTATTTGATTTTGAATTTCAATTTGAGCATTTTGGAGACTTGTAGATTGTTGCCCAAGCTGATGGAAAACATAGTTGGTAACGATTTCTTGTTCTTTATTATGGGTGGCTAAAACCCCTATTCTTGGGGGTGTAATTATGTAATTGAATGTTTCAATTAGCTTATGGGTGTTAGTATTTACTGATTTTATTATTGATTTGAAGTGGGTTCAACTAATAGTTGAGTTTTAATTAATGAATTGTAGTTGCAAATACAATTCTAGTTTAGCATTCTAAGCTTGCTTGAGAAAGAAGTATTAGAGTTAAAACTATTAGTTGATGATTGTAGTGATTGAGTTATTATAGACTTAGCTTGAGAAAGTGGGTCTAAATGCAATCCTACTAATCTAGCTTGAAAAAGTAGATTGATTGAGGTATTGGGCTATTTTAATGTGTTGTGCTTGTCGAGGTTCAAAAGAACTCGCCTGATTCATGATAGTTGATTGAGAAATAGCTATTGCACCTAAGGCCTAGCCTACCCACTGCAGTTCAACGACTTTTAGTAAATAATAATCACCTATTTAGCAAAATTGACATTCAATTTATCAAACTCCCAAGGATCCCTCTCTAATCGATTACTCCTGGTTATTTGTAGTTGTTAATTGTTCACCCAAATACCCCCATTTGACATTAATTGTCAACCCGTTGTCATTTACTTTATTTGTTGCAAAAATGTCTACTTCTACAAATGATTAGAATACCATTTTACTTTGTAATCAAATTCTTTATTGTATCACTCCCTGTGGGATCGACACCAACTCTTAGTTAGAGTTATACTTGTAAGAGACCGCCTACACTTAGAATCGGATGAAGTGTAGTTGAGCGTTATCAAAAATGGCGTCGTTGCTGGGGAGTGCTGTTTAGAATTCTTTTAGTGAAGTTTAGTCGTGAACTAATCTTGTTGTAGTTGAATCAACTTATTTTTATTCGTTGTTGGCTGCTCTTAAACAGGTGAAGAGATGAGTGTTAACGGGAGCAGTGCTAGCCAACTTGGGCACAATGATGACATCGGTAATTTGCACGATGTCAATGAAGATCAGTTGGGAAGTGCGGGTGCTATTCGATTGCCTTCAACTGTAGGCAATGCGGTGTTTCATGTGACCAGCACTATGTTGCAGTTGTTGCAAATGAAGGGTCTCTTTGGAGGTATTGCTACTGAGGATCCTCATGAACACATCCAAAACTTTGTGGATGTGTGTGGGCCATTTTCTTTCAAGAACATCACTCAGGAGTCGATCCGACTTCGTTTGTTTTTCTTTTCTCTAATGGGGGAAGCAACAAAGTGGTTGGCCGATTTACCAAGAGAATCAATCATTTCTTGGCAGGAGCTCACTGATGCGTTCTATGTAAGGTTTTTCCCTCTCTCGAAGATGGTGAAGTTGAGGGACAATATTCAGAACTTTAAGCGAGTGGATGGTGAACCAATTCATGAGACATGGTTGAGGTTTCAAAAGTTGCTGCCCTAATGTCCAAATCATGGACTCCCGAACAATGTGTTGTTACAATACTTCTACCGGAGCCTCGACTAAGTCAACAAGGGTGTGGCAGACCAGCTCATTCGAGGAGGAATCATGCAACAACCGTTTGATCTAGCATTTACACTTCTTGATGAGATGACAAAAATCGACTGTGCTTGGTACACTAGAGAAGATCAGATTTCGTCTTTAAACTTCGGGATGACAAAGGAACAAATGAAAAAGAACCAAAAGCGGGAAGAAAACATGACCAAGATGATGACCCAAATGGACCTATTGACGAAACATGTCATGGGAAGTGGTTCTAAGGCTGTGAATGCGGTCGGAGTTAGTGGAGTGAACCTTGATGAAGCACACTTTAAAGCTATGTACAATGAAGAAGTGCATTTCTTGGCAAATCAGGCAGGAAGTTTCTGTCCGAGCTATCCAAGGCCGGGCAGGAACCAAGGTTGGAACAAGGATCGCGATGACGGTTGGAGAGACCGAGATAGGGAATGGCGTGATCGTGGTACGAATTGGAGAGAGAAGGATGGTGACAAAGAACGATATGTACCTCCCCACGAGCGTCAAAAGCCAAAAAACACAAGGACTGATCCTGAAAATTTCCGCACCAAAGATATGCTTGCACGCATTCTCAACAAAGTGGAAGGATCGGACAAAGTGCTGAAGGAAATGAAAGATGACGTCTCTTCTCTAAGCCAAACAGTGACCTCACATTCGGTGTCAATTAAGTAGCTGGAAACACAGATGGTTCAAATCTCAACTCGTTTAAATCCAAGATCAAAAGGAGGTTTACCGAGTGATACCATGGTTAACCCAAAGAATGAAGCTTGAAAGCGTGTCTTCGTCGTGCCACGACGTTAACTAAGGCACTTCTTGGAGGCAACCCAAGTTTTTAGATTTTAATTTTGTTGTATGAATAATGGTTGTTAGATGTGCACGTTGAAAATTTGAAATTTGGGGAAAAAAAGCAATTAGGCGAGCTCAGGTACTGTTCGGCAAGTCGCCGAATAGGTCGGCGGTCCCGATGTGGACCGCCTTTTTGACCAACCAAATGGCTAGAGTTTTGGTAACTTCGGCAGACAAAAGCACCATTCGGCACATCGTCGAATGGTCGGTGACATAAGTTATCATCGCCGAATGGTCGGTGACATAAGTTATCATCGCCGACTGGGGCGTAAACTGAAGGGTCAAAAAGGGCTCTAACCGTTTTAAATTCAAAATTCTCTTTCATTTTGCATTTTTTGACACTTGCACTCTTACTCTTCAACTTTAGATCATACTTTACTTGGTATTTTCGTATGGAGATCATTTGCTTGGGGGATATTTGCATTTTGCTTCCGTATTTGCTCGCCTGACTTTTGCTTCTGTCAATTTTTTAGGTTGGTATCCCGAACTTGACTTGATATATGGTTATTTGTGATGCATGCTCGTATTATTGTTGGATCTATTGCATAATCTTGCATAGATTCATGTTCATTTTTGTGTTTCGACCCTCAATTATTGAATTTCGCGTTTAAGTTACTTGAAATCGTGGGTGTGTAGTGGTAGCATAATGGGTCTGGTGAGGGTGAAGTATGAGGAACCCAAATTATATCGATTAACTAAATTTGACCAATGATAGAGCGGGTGACATCATTCTTAAGGGTAAAAGACGTTGATTAGGTAATTTTATACAAATCGAAGGAAGTCAGAGTACCCCGGGGTCATTATTGATGTGGGTCTGGGTTAAATTGCGGCTGTGTATTGAAAATTGAAGGTCGGGGTCAAATGTTGGCACGAGAGACCAGTCGGCGAGCTTAGTCGAACTCGCCGAATGACTCGGCGGTTCGCCAAGTGACCCCTCGATAGCCTTCTTGCTCTTAATTTTTACTTGGTGGATTCTGTAACATTCGGCGTTATGCCTGAGATCGCCGAATTTACTCGGTGACTCGTCGAATGTCTTTGCGATCGCCCTTTGTCAGCCCCAATTTTGGTAAAATATTCTGTAACTTTTGGCGAGCTACCTTTGGTTCGCCGAATGAGTTCGGCCAACCTTGCCGACTTGTGCTGATCTTTGTGAAATTTTATTCTGTTACTTTCGGCGAGGCCGACATAGCTCGCCGAATAAGTTTGGTGACTCACCGAACTAGTCGGTAGGTTTTTCTGCATATTTTCAACAGTGATGTATTGTTGACCTGTATCTAATGTATTGGTTCGTTATGTGTTGTTTTACAGATATGGCCAGACCAAAACTTCCCGGTAGAAACCAACAACCCCGGAAGAGAGCACGAGGAATAGTTATTACTGAGTGTCACGTCCCGAGCCTACACCCTGGAAACGACTGGCACTCGAGAACCATTGCTGACCCCAAGCGAACCTTTAGCCTGGCTCAACTCTCAGCGGAAGACTTACTCAACATAAGATGAACTCAAATGTAAAACTTTAACTCAAATGTCTCAAATAAATAACTCAAAATATAATAGAATATTCAACCAGCCGAAAATGGACAACTCAAGTCTTTAAAACATTTAATAAAAGAAATGGAAAAGACTCCTTAAAACACTACTATCTATCTATGAAGCCTCTAATAACTATGATGGAAGTCGGGACAAGACCCACGACATCCTAACAAAACTGAAAGATATAAATGGAATCCTCCGGAAGCAAGGAGGCTCACCAAAGCTAACTCGAACTGCAGGTGGTATCAACGAAGCACCTGTTGATGACCCTGGACTCCTATATCTGCATCATAAAGATGCAGGCCAAATGGTGTCAGTACATAGAATGTACGAGCATGTAAGGGGAATTCTAAAGCATAAACATAAGCTTGAACTGATAGAAAAAAAACATACTTACCTCTTCTCAACTCACTCAACTCAAACTCCACTCAAGGATACTCAACTCAACTCAAGATACTCAAGGATAAAGCAACAATAAAAGATGCAATATATGAAAAGTTGTAAAATAATAGATAGCAACTCAATTGTATGTAAAAATACAATAATAACTCATTTGTATGTAAAAATACAATAATAACTCTTATTTGGGTGATTCTCTAACCGACAACCATCACTATGAGCTATGTGATGATATAGCATCTCGCCCGCGCTGCCAAAACTGTCCTATACCTTGCTGGGGATAGAAATCCTCAACTAAGTGGATCCACTAAGCTATTCTCAAAAAGTAATAAGAAATCATCTAAAAAGTATGATCATTTCTACCCACGTTGGCATACATGGTTTATGGGGGCTGTGAGTTGTTTGAACTCTCCCCCATATCGGTGCTCAATACTACTCCCAATAATATAACTCATGCTCATATGTTTTAAGAAAAACATTTCCTCATCCTCAAACTTTGAGATTATTACTCAAAAGGTTTCTCTTAAAAGAGATTATACTCAAAACTCCTCATGAACTCATTTAGAAATCGAAGTTTTCTCTCATCTTAAATGTAAAAATATTTACTCTTGGGAATACTTAGTTCCCATATATTCATTTTGAAAAAAATGAAACTCAACTCTCCTTATCCTCATACTCAAGTACTCAAGTCTTAAAAAAAAACTATAAATAATTACTTCTCAAAATAGGGTTCATGCCAAATTATGGACGTGAACGACTCAATTTAAGGTTTTCAATAACCATATATAGAACTCAACAACTCCAGAACTCAAGGACTCAATGATACTACTCATCTCAAGAATGCTCGACTCGTAGGGTTCATGCGAAATTATGGGCGTGACCGACTCAACTCAAGGACCTCCATGTATAACATATGGTAATCCAAAATTATGAAATATAGTTTTGAAAGGGTTAGAAACTCAATGCTCAAGAACTTAGAACTCGGAGATACTACTCCTCTCAAAGATACTCAATTTATGGAGTTCATGCGGAATTATGGACATGAACAACTCGACTCAAGGGTCTCAACGAAAATATAGAACTCATGGGTACAACTCTTCTCATTCTCATACTTACTTCCTCAAAACTTAGCTCAATCAATAGTTGATCTCAAGGGATTCACAATTTAACTCAAAGACTTTCTTGAACTCTACTCTTAACTCTTTCTTGAATTTGAATTATGAATTCAAGAGTTATGATTCATGAAATATAGGATCTCTTGATTGTTAAATGGGGTTTAGATAGTTGATAATAAGAAACGAGCAAAGACACTGACCGGGGATAAAATGCGCGATGCGGAGAAGAATTAAAATATTTTGCCGCGAAATAAATTTTGGGACAGTGAAGTCTGCGTCCTCTTCACGACTTTTCTTCCTCTTGCAAACTCGATTCAACTCCTAATCACTTCAGTTCTAAGGTCGAAATTAAAGAATCTTCATTACTCGGAACAATATTAGCGAAACCCACACAAGGAACTATCAATTAACTAATCTTATTTGAAATCCCTCGCCTCAAGAACTCAACAAGACTTCATTAACAAGGAATGAAGCTAAAACCTCAAGAACTCTTCAAGAACTCAAATCATTCAACCTCAAGAATGAAATTACGGATAAAAATCACATCTTTGGCGTGTGGGTGAATGAACCCAACACTATGAGAACTTACATACCTCTTAAGGATCAAATCCTTGGCGAAATCCTTCGAAGATCTCAAGAATCTTGAACGCTTGAAGCTTTTCTCCCTTTTTCTCCTCTTGAACTCCTCTCAAAAATTCTAAGTGTATTTTAGGATTGTGAAAATTGACCCAAATCAGTCTATACCCCTAAAATATTACTAAAAATGTTTAAAGCTGATGGGGTAAGGAAAAGACCAAAATACACCTCACTAATTCGGGTAAATTTTCTTAACTGGACAGGATGAACTCAAACGGGAATATCTCCCTCATCTGAATTCAAAATTTAGCAAACTTGATAGCGTTGGAAAGAGGACTTAGAGATCTTTCATTTGATAACTTATGGGTCTCCTAACTCATCCTCTGTTAAAAGTTATGGTCGTTTGAAGTTAACCCAAAAATTAAAAGAACTTATGAATGACTAGAATGAATTCTTCTTTAGTTCTTTTTGGAACTCAAGGTGCTACATCTAGTGACCTTAACACTCAAGAATTCTTTACTGTATCACTCTCTGTGGGATCGACCCCGACTCTTTGTTGGGTTTATACTTGTTAGCAACCGCATACACTTAGAATCGGATGAAATGTAGTTGAGCGTTATCAAAGCGCGCCACATCTATAATTAGGAGGCTGCGACATTTAGGAACTATCTCACTTCTTTCATACTCTTTTCATGCGATATAGTTCAACTCTATAAAAGTTTCTTTCTAATTCATGCTTGTGCGTATCTTTCAGATCATGCCTCTACGAAGAGCTGTCTGAGGTCGTCCTGCTAGGAGGAATGTTGATCCCCAGTATCAAGGGGTCCCCAATGCACCTGAAGTGCAACCCCAAGGAGAGGTCACTAATGCTGAGTTCCGGGATACTATCCGGATGTTGAGTCAAGTTGTGACCAACCAAGCTGGGCAACAAAGAGGAAATCGACAGGATGTGGCTGATACTTCCAGGATCCGTGAGTTCTTAAGGATGAATCATCACGACTTCACCAGTTCAAGTGTCACTGAAGATCCGGAAAACTTTGTGGAAGAGTTGCAGAAAGTGTTTGAGGAGATGCATGTTACAAATGCTGAGCGTGTGGAACTAGCTGCATACCAACTGAAGGGTGTTGCTAGAGTATGGTACGACCAATGGAAGAAGAGAAGAGCTGAGGGTGCACCAATTGTGAGTTGGGCTGTGTTCGAAGAGGCCTTCATGGGGCATTTCTTTCCCCGTGAACTGAGAGAGGCAAAGGTAAGAGAATTTCTCACTCTTAAGTAGGAATCCATGAGTGGGCATGAGTACAGCCTCAAGTTCACTCAATTGTCCCGTTATGCCCCGAAGATGGTTGTTGATATGAGGAGCAGGATGAGCTTATTTGTGTATGGGTTTTCTCTTCTGTCAAGCAAAGGGGGTAAGGCTGCGATATTGATAGGGGACATGGAAATAGAAAGGCTTATGATCTATGTGCAGCAGGTTGAGGAAGATAAGCTGAGAGATAGAGAAGAGTTTCGGAACAAGAAGGCTAAGACAACAGGAAATGAGTCCGGGCAACAGAAGAGTAATGCGAACCGGTCATCTTTTTAACAAAAGCTAAATGGACATGCTCCATCATCTTCTAGTGCACCTGCACCAAGGAACCGAGGTGAGTTTAAGAATCAGAATTCTCAGAACTTCAGAGCTAAACCGGCACAATCTCAAGGTAGTATGGCACAAGGAGGTAATTGAACTCCTGCATTTGCTAAGTGTGGTAGGAACCACCCAGGAGCGTGTCGTGATGGCTCCACTGTTTACTTCAAGTGTGGTCAAGCAGGTCACTTCATGAGAGATTACCCTAAGATCAGGCAGGGTAATGGTAATATGGGCAATAAAGCCCAATCTTCTTCAGTGGCTCTGCCAGACAGAGCTACACCTAGAGGATCTACTTCAGGGACAGGCAGAGGAGCAAACTGGCTGTATGCCATCACCAGTCACCAAGAGCAAGAGAATTCACTTGATGTTGTCACTGGTATGATCAAAGTCTTTACTTTGATGTATATGCATTGCTTGATCCAGATGCGAGTCTATCTTTTGTGACTCCATATATTGCTATGAGATTTGATATTCTTCCTAAGCGACTTCTTGAGCCCTTCAGTGTTTCTACACCTGTTGGTGAGTCTATTCTAGCTGAGAGAGTTTATCGTGTTTGTACCATTTCTGTCAATCACAAGGACACCATGGCTGACTTGGTTGAATTAGACATGGTAGACTTTGATGTTATTCTAGGCATGGACTAGCTTCATGTTTGTTATGCCTTAGTCGATTGTAGAACTCGAGTAGTTAAGTTCCACTTTCCTAATGAACCAGTTATTGAGTGTAGGAGTAGTTCAGCAGTGCCTAAGGGTCGTTTTATTTCGTACCTTAAGGCCAGAAAATTAGTTTCCAAGGGGTGCATATATGACTTAGTCCGATTTAATGACTCTAGTGTTGAGACACCACCTATTCAGTCAGTTCCAGTTGTGAGTGAGTTTCCAGAGGTTTTTCCATATAATCTTCCCGGAGTCCCTCCTGAGAGAGAAATAAACTTCGGTATAGATATTCTTCCTGATACTCGTCCTATTTCTATTTCGCGACATAGAAT
This sequence comes from Solanum etuberosum, assembly GCA_029582245.1. Taxonomy (NCBI): domain Eukaryota; kingdom Viridiplantae; phylum Streptophyta; class Magnoliopsida; order Solanales; family Solanaceae; genus Solanum; species Solanum etuberosum. The sequence goes on from JAJONR010004388.1 coordinate 27,530, forward strand.
GGCTCCAACTGAGTTAAAAGAGCAGTTGAAGGACCTTCTTGATAAAAGTTTCATCCGACCAAGTGTCTCACCTTGGGGCACTCCGGTCTTATTTGTGAGAAAGAAGGATCGTTCACTTAGGATGTGTATTGATTACCGCCAATTGAAAAAGGTTACCATAAAGAATAAGTATCCCCTTCCGAGAATTGATGATCTTTTCAATCAACTTCAGGGTGCCACGTGTTTTTTCAAGGTAGACCTCAGATCTGGCTATCATCAGTTGAGAGTAAGAGAAAGTGATATTCCAAAGACTACATTCAGGACACGCTATGGTCATTATGAGTTTCTAGTCATGTCTTTTTGTTTGCCTAATGATCCTGCAGCGTTCATGGATCTTATGAACAAAGTATTTAAGCCATATCTTTATATGTTTGTTATCGTATTCATTGATGACATTATAAATTATTCAAGAAATGAGGAGTATCATGCTAGTCATCTCAGAGTAGTTCTCCAAACTCTCAGAGATAGAGAGTTGTAAAGTGTGAGTTTTGGCTTGAGTCAGTGGCGTTCTTAGGCCACATTGTTTCTGGTGAAGGGATTCGAGTTGACACCCAGAAGATTGAGGCAATGCAGATTTGACCTAGACCCACATCTCCAACTGATATTAGGAGTTTCTTAGGGTTGGCCGGTTATTATAGGAGGTTTGTCGAGGGGTTTTCATCTATTTTATCCCCGTTGACTAAGTTGACTCAGAAGACAACAAAGTTTCAATGGTTTGAAGCTTGTGAGAAGAGCTTTCAGGAATTGAAAACTAGGTTGACTACTGCCCAGTGTTGACCTTACCAAAAGGTACGCAAGGTTTTGTTGTGTATTGTGATGCGTCTAGAGTTGGACTAGGTTGTGTGTTGATGCAAAATGGCAATGTTATAGCCTATGCCTCTAGACAACTTAAGATTCATGAGAAGAATTACCCGACCCATGATTTAGAGTTGGCTGTTGTAGTATTTTCCTTGAAAATATGGCGTCACTATCTCTATGGTGTGCATGTGGATGTGTTCACCGATCACAAGATTCTTCGGTATGTATTCAATCAAAAAGAGCTTAATCTCAGACAGAGGAGGTGTTAGAATTACTCAAGGATTATGAAATGAGTATTCTATATCACCCAGGTAAGGCTAATGTAGTTGTTGATGCTTTGAGAAGGTTATTTATGGGTAGTACTACCCATGTTGAGGAAGGCAAGAAAGAATTATCCAAAGATGTGCACAGACTTGCACGATTAGGCGTCCGGTTAATGGATTTCAATGAAGGCGGAGTGGTGGTGATGAATGGGGCTGAATCATCACTAGTATCTGAAGTGAAAGAGAAACAAGACCAAGACCCTGTTTTGCTTGAATTGAAGGCAAATGTTCATAAGCAAAATGTGATGACTTTTGAACAAGGGGGAGATGGTATGTTGAGGTATCAAGGCAGATTGTGTGTACCAAAGGTGGATGAACTCCAAGAGAGGATCATGGAGGAAGCTCATAGCTCCAGATACTCTGTCCATCCTGGTTCCACAAAGATGTATCGTGACTTGAGAGAAGTATATTGGTGGAGTAGCATGAAGAGGTGTATTGCAAAGTTCATTGCTAAGTGCCTGAATTGCCAACAAGTCAAGGTAGAGCACCAGAAGCCCAGTGGTATGGCTCAAAACATAGATCTTCCGTAATGGAAGTGGGAGATGATCAATATGGATTTCGTTACTGGTTTACCGCGGTCTCGCAGGTAGCATTATTTGATCTGGGTGATTGTAGATCGGATGACTAAATCAGCCCATTTCTTGCCATTAATGACTACTTTTTGAGCAGAAGATTATGCCAGATTATATATTCAAGAGATAGTCAGACTTCATGGAGTTTCGATGTCCATCATTTCATGTAGAGGTGTGCAATTCACCGCTCAATTTTGAAAGTCTTTTTAGAAGGGTCAGGGTTCGAAGGTGAACCTTAGTACTTCCTTCCATCCTCAGACTGATGGTCAAGCATAGCATACGATTCAAACCTTGGAGGATACGTTGAGGGCGTGTGTGATCGATTTCAAGGGTAATTGGGATGATCACTTACCTCTAATAGAGTTTGCTTACAATAATAGTTATCACTCTAGTATCCAGATGGCTCCTTATGAGGCTCTTTATGGGTGAAGATGTAGATACCCTATTGGATGGTTTGAGGTTGGTGAAGTTGGGTTGATAGGACCAGACTTGGTTCATCAACCTATGGAGAAGGTGAATACTATTCAAGAAAGGTTGAAAACAGCGCAGAGTCGTCAGAAATCCTATACAGATGTTAGGAGAAGAGACTTGGAGTTTGAGGTGGATGATTGGGTTTACTTGAAGGTTTCACCTATGAAGGGTGTTATGAGATTTGGTAAGAAGGGGAAGCTTAGTCCCCGATATATTAGCCCTTACAGGATATCAAAGAGAATTGGCAATGTAGCCTATGAGTTGGAGCTCCCGCCAGAGTTAGCAGCGGTCCATCCGGTATTCCACATTTCAATGTTGAAGAAGTGTATGGGTGATCCTTCACTTATTATACCTACCGAAAATATTGGTATTAAGGACATCCTATCTTATGAGGAGATTTCCGTGGAGATACTTGATCGTTAGGTTCGCAAGTTGAGGACCAAGGAGGTAGCATCAGTCAAGGTCTTATGGAGGAACCAGTTTGTTGAGGAAGTTACTTGGGAGGCTGAGGAGGATATGAAGAAGAGATACCCACATCTCTTTCCTTCTGAATCAGTTCCAGATCAAGGTAATAACTTTTTTTCATTAATTCTTTAAATTGATATGTAGAGTTGTGGTAATTGTTTGTTGGGTGTTTGAGCTGGATGTTATATATTTTCCCACCGCTGTTTCTACTTAGGGTAATCTCATTCGAGTACGAATGTTCTCAAGGGGGAGATATTGTAACATCCCACCTTAGAAAGAGCCAAATTTAAAAAGCGCTAATTTGGAAATAGCTAAATTGAGATTTGGGCAAGTTAGTCTCAAATTCTGAGTTTTGGGTCAACTTCAAACGACAATAACTTTTAGCACAGGATGATTTACGTGGCCTATAGGATATCAAATGAAAGATCTCTGAATCCTCTTTCCAATGCCACCGAGTTCACTTAAATCCAAATTTGGATGAGGAAGATATGCCCGTTTGAGTTCAGCCTGTCCTGTTAAAAAATTTATCCGAATTAATGAGGGGTATTTTGGTCTTTTCCTTACCTCATCAGCCCAACTCATTTTGGTTACCCAAATAGGGGTCTAAACTGATTGAGATCAGATTTCACAATTCAAAATCACGCTTAGAGTTTTGAGAGGAGTTCAAGAGGAGGAAACAAGGAGGAGTTCAAGCGTTCGCCAGTTTTCTTGCGAATCGAGGATTTGTTTCACAAAATTTAGGTATGTAAGGCTATCATAGTGTTGGACTAGTTCATCCTCATGCCCTACATCTATTTTCAAATCAGTAAAAGAGTAATCTAGGATTCTATCCCTAGATTTGAGTATTCTTGAGATGAGATTTGAGTTCTTGAGTTCCTTATTCTTTTTGAAATTCTATTATAAATTATTGAATTGTTATATGTTATGCATTAAGATTCTTGAGTTGATTTGTTCATGTCGATATTTTAGCATGAGCCCTATTAATTGAGTATTCTTGAGATGAGTAGTATCGTTGAGTTCTGAGTTCTTGAGTTTTTGAGTTCAGAGTATTGAGTTTTCTACATTGCTATTAAGATCCCTAAGTTGAGTCGTTCATGTCCGTAATTCCGCATGAACCCTATGAAATGAGTTATAAATCTTGAGAAGATTTTTAAAGCCAACACTTGAGTTTTAAATTGAGTTTTTGAGGAAGTAAAGATGAGTTTTGTGAAAGAGTTTCTAAAACATGATTAGTATGACAATCGAGTATGCCATCAATGTTTAAGCAGTATGGTATCTAGATATACCATCAATGTTTATGCAGTATGACTTCCCATCAATGATCATATTACAATATGATTTTGATATATTTTTGAGAACGAGTTTTCATGTATGAATTGAGTAAGAGTATAAGAGAACTAAGTATTCCCCAAAGGTATCAGTTTTTACATTGATAAAAGAGAAACTTTGATTTCTAAATGATTTATGAGTTCAAAACATATTTCAAGAGCAGATACCTCTTTTAAGAGGATAGTTTGAGCAATTATCTCAAATCAGAGGAAGAGTATGTTTTTAAACATTGAGCATGAGTATATATTATTGTGAGTAGTATTGAGCACCGATATGGGGATGAGTTCAGACAACTCCCATCCCTCATAAACAATGTATGCCAACATGGGTACATGATCATACTTTTTAGATGAATCCTAAGTGCCTTCAGGCAGAGCTTAGTTGATCCACTTAGTTGATATGTCTTATACTCCGGTAAAGAATAGGACAGTTCTGGCAGTGTGGGCGAGACGATGTATCATCATATAGCTCATAGTGATGGTTGTCGGCTAGAGAATCTCCCAAAATAAGAGTAAAAGAGGTTTATTGTATTTTTAAATACATTGAGTTACTATCTACTGTTTTAAAAACTTTCTTTATAATGCATCTTTATTTTTGCTTTTATATTGAACAGAGTTGAGTATTTTTGAGTTTGAGTATTTCTGAGTTTGAGTATCTTTGAGTATCCTTGATTTGAGTTGAGTTGATATGAGGTGAGTATGTTCTTCTTTTATCAGTTCAAGCTTATGTCTGTGCTTTAGAGTTCCCCTTGCATGCTCGTACATTCCATGTACTGACGCCATTTGGCCTGCATCTTTCATGATGTAAATACAGGAGTTCAGGGTCATCAACAGGCGCACCGTTGATACCACTTGCAGTTCCAGAGTTGCTTTGGTGAGCCTCCTTGCTTCCGGAGGATTCCCATTTACTTTTCAGTTTTGTTAGGATGTTGTGGGTCTTGTCCCGACTTTCATCATTGTCATTATAGGCTTCATAGACAGTAGTAGCGGAGGAGTCTTTTCCATTTTCATTTTGTTAATGTTTAAGACTTGATTTGCCTCTTGTGGCAAGTTTGAATATTTTTAAATGTTCTAAGTTAATCATCTTGAGACTTGAGTTAAATCGTTATGTTATGAGTTGAGTTACTTTTGTGAGTAAGTCTTCCGCTGAGTATTGAGTCAGGCTAAGGATTCGCTTGGGAACCAGCAATGGTTCTCGAGTGTCAGTCGTGTCCAGGGTGTAGGCTCGGGGCGTGACAATATCGATCTAACTAAGGTTTTGAGAAGTCTTAGATTCTCAGAAATCATCACTAATATGGTAAGGTGACTAGTTTCTAGCAACTAATATTTTTTAATTGATGAATAAAAAATTCTTTGATTTCTTTCAATCATTCAGGAGATTGAAACAAGACCCTATATCACCTACTCTATTCATTATTGCAATTGAGGTACTAGTAAGGGGCTCAAAATAGGCTATACAAAAATTTATGTTTTAAGAAAAATATGAGTTGCCTAAATAGAGCTCGGAAGTATCATTTATCATATGTTGATGATACCATCATTTTATGTTCAAAGCAAGCAGGGTCTAAGAAGAAGATGATGAAGGTGCTAAGAAATTATGAGTTAATTTCGGGCTAGATGATTAATCTGGATAAGAGCTTATTCAATCTTCATGAAAAAATTACCCATCAATATGTGTTCAAATTTTAAAACAAATAAGTACCCAATAACATGTGTGCCAACATTAAAAGAAAAAATTACGCAGCAGTGTGTACTAGCATTAAAGAATAAAAAATCTCACTCTATGTCAAGAGAAATATGTTTTAGGACGATTATTTTGAAGATCACAAAAGATATTAGATATAATATTATAAAAATTTGCCCAAATTAAAATTATTTATAAGCTATAAAATCAGATGTTAAGTATGCCGAACTAACTTTTGACTTATAAACACTTGACTTACAAATATTGTTAGTGTTAACCAAATATATAAATAAATTATTTATAAACTACTTTAATTAGTTGTTACCTTCTATTTTTAGTAATAATTTTTCTGTTATATCTTAAAACTACTCTTATGTGCTACCTTTTATTTAATTCTGCGCTTTTAAAAACAAAACCTCCAATCGACATTATTCAAAATCCGAAGAAAATATCAAGTGATTGTATTCAATTTAAGTTAAAAGGGGAAAAATTATATTTACAAAATAAGATTTATATTGTAACGATTCGTTTCATCGCTACTTGAAAAGTGCACTGAAAATCAGATATTTTGAAATTTTGATTTTTCCTTAAACTTTTACATTGACCATCAAATCAAACTTGATAGGTCAACGGTCTTCGCTATAGTTAAGGATTCTCGCTATAGCGAAAATCTTAACTATAGCGAAGACCTGCAAAAACCAAAAGTTGCCTTATGTCTTATGTGGAGTTTGGGGGTTTTTATCCTAATTTGATTGGGAATTCTTGTTTGGACTTTCTAGGGCTTATTTAGAGAGAAAAAGCCTCAAAATAAAAGGGAGAGATCCTTGTAAGTTTATCCAAAGTCTTCCTCTAGGTTCTTCGCCAATCTATTGAGCCACCAGACAAAAGTAAAGTCGTATGAGAATCGGGGCAGTCACTCATCTTTGAGGTAGGCTATGATTTACTCTTCTTTTAGACTTGATTGGTGACATGTTCTCCGTTGTAGAGTTAAAAGGGATAACATATTAGGCTACGAGTATGAAAATTTGGGTGTTGACCTTGAAAATAACTTAATCCAAGTATGATAGATTGTTACTGATATTATGTGTTGTTTATTTCATAATTTAACTTTAGAATAGTGGCATGGAATAAGTTTTTTTTTTTAGAAATTACGTAAGGTTTCAACCACAAGAATTGTAATGACCCGGTCGGTCATTTCTTTCCATGAAAATTATCATTTTACCCCTCTCGATGTGGACCCCGAGTCGTTTTTCATTGAGTTTGAAAAGTTAGTTTTTAAACTTTGAGTTAAAAATTGAGAATTTAGTAAGTTTTGAGTTTGAAAGGCTAAGTTGTTAAGAAAGTGATTTTCGATATATTTTGGAGTTTTGAGTGTTGGAATGGAACTCTGTCGATTCCATCATTCCCGAAATGTGAAATCTGATATGTGATATTCATTTGTTTCTGATTCCAAGTCTTTTTGAGGATTTGAGGTCCTAAGTTGTGAAATTGTGAAAATTTATCAATTGGGTTGACTTTGGTCAACATTCGGAGTTTGGATACTTGGATCGGAATTTCGAGAGTTTCTTTGGATTCGGGGGATGATTTTAGGCCTAGTTGAGGCCTTGGTTAATTTTTAGCCTTTTAGGCGTTGAGTTAGTTTCTTGTGGTTTTCACAGATGTCGGGTCGAGGAGACCTTGGATTCGCATTTTATTGGTTCCATTGAGTCCAGAACGTCGATTATAATTGATTTTTATAGGTGGTTTGTATGTACGGGGTTCCGAATGAATCCAGAGGGGCCTTTCGATGATTTTGAGTTGTTGGTTTTCTGTGTTCTGGTGCAACCCTCTGCATTCGTGGAGCTTGTGGCCGCATTCGCGGAGGGGAAGGGATGAGAACCCCGCGTTCGTAGAGTCTCGACCGCGTTTGCGGGAGGTCAAAGCGTTGACCTCCGCGCTCGCGGTAGACCTGCCGCGTTTGCGGAGGTCCAGGTCATTAAAACTCGCATTTGCGTGCAAGCGTCTGCATTCTCGGAGGATCCCTAGTAGTGTTAAACCCAAATTTCAGGGTTTCTTCCCCATTTTTATTTTGGAGCTTTGATAACTTGGTAGAGGTGATTTCAAGTGATTTTTTCAAGATAAAATTGTTGGGTGACGTTTCTTAACTCTAAATCTTTGATTACCCATTTTTATTATTGAATTTATGAGTTTAAATCAAGATTTTGGGTTGATAAAGTAGAATTTCTTCATGAACTTGAGTTTTGAAGTAAAAGTGAGTTTATGAACTGATTTAAGTCCATTTTTGAAATGATTTTCTCTAATAAATTCCTAAAGCCTTGACTAATATTTTCAAGTATTGTTTTCCGAATTCAAACCTCTATTTTGAAATTGGGTTTTGAGTTGTGTGACACGTTTCTCTATATAATTGATGTGGGAATTGTTGTTTCTGATGGGTGATTGTGAATACTTGGTTATTTCAGATTGTTTTGCTTTGGAAGTGAATCGGAAGGGGAAGGCTCAACTCTTGGAGTGATTGTTGATGGATTTAAGGCAAGTGGATAAGCCTTGTATTCTAGTTGAATTCGTATGTTTCCTTCGGTTACTGTGTGTTGGGAGTAATGGGGATGAGGTGACGGGTTTAAATTGTCCACTTATTATATCTAAATGAATAAAAAGAGGTTGAAATGAAAAAGTCTATGTGATGAACATGATAATGTAAATTGCCCTATTGTGACCCTTGATGATTGATTGATGAAATGCTTGAAAGCATGATTATGGACTTGAATTGTGTGATTTGTTGTCTTTTTCATGTGGTGTGATATTGCTTGTATGCATTGATTGCGAACACCGTGATGAGACATGTGATGAGTTATTATGTCGAGGTCTTTGCCGGTGAGTGTTATCATGCCGAGGTCTTTGCCGGCGTGTGTTAGAATTTCTAGGTTGGGCTGATTTCTGTGCAGGTTGTAGTTTGAGGAGGTTTGGTTAGAGTGTAAGGGGTGTTAGATTTCTATCTAGTCGTTTTATTTGGTAGGCTGCTTGTTGGGTACCGTGTTGTTGGTACTCACCCCTTACTTCTACACTTGTGTAGGTTCTGAGCCCGAACCCATGTGATCTCTTTCTCCTTCTATTGTTCTCGAGACTCGTCAAGGACTTGAAGAGGTAGTTGCTTGTCATTCGGCGGGCCCTCTTTTTTCTTTTCTTACACTTTGTTCTATTTGAGAAACAAAGATTGAGACTTGTATTTATTTCTTAATTTCGCACTTAAATATTTAGTGGCATGTACACGTGACAACCAGATTTTGGGGGTTTTAATAGAAGAATAAGTTTTCCGCTTTATCTTGTTCTTGTTTCTTTACTGTTTTCCGTTTTTCTTTCATTTTCGTTGGGTTGAGACTGACTTGTCTTGGTGGAAAAAGACAGGTGTCATCACGTCTAATTTTGGATCGTGACAAGAATCAATTGAGAGTTAATAGAAAGTGGTTTATATGTATTGATTTTGGTGGTAATAATAGTGATGTTGTGCTTGATGATAATCATGATCATGAAAAAGCTATTTGATGATATTGATGCTTTAGTAGGTAAGAATAAGATTATCATAAGCTAAGGATTTTCATAATGGATTAAGTAAAAAACAAAAGATAGTTTGTAAAATAGGATTAAAGAGGTATTGATAATTATGTGGTTTATAAAATAAGCAAAGAAGTGATTAGCCTTCAAATAATTATTGAATCAATGATTTGAGTGAATGCCACGATTTAGAATATGATTTTACTTGAAGTTAAACTTTGCCTAATTTCTTATATGTAGTGGAGTTATATTGCAAGTTGAGTGGTCTTTAAACATAGTTGGTGTTGATTTATGAATGAATTAAGTGTTGCTTTTATGAAAGCATGTAAACGGTTAAACGTGTATTTCATTGATTTTATGAAATATGAATTTATACTTATTATATACTTTGATGATGTTATAAATGATGGTCTTGTGATTATTTTATGATTGTTTTGTTATCTTGAAAGATTAGCTTATTGAAAAATGTAGGCTTAAGTCATCGATAGCTCCTTAAAGTTGTCCACATATTTCACTTGGACACCTCAACTAGGGTTTGTACCTATTGAACACTTTATTTGTTCAAAAATCATTCCTATTTGACACAAAACGCTGACATGGGAAAAAAAATGTGCTCCACACTCCTTGAGCACGTAAAGCAACTAAAAATAGTATTTTTTTCCTTTTTTATTTTCTCAAATTTAAAAAAAAAAAAATAAAGAAAAGTTTGTCTTCTTCCCACAATGTTCCTCAGCAACCATCGTTCTCCTCTTTCTCTCGCTCTTTTTTTTTTAAAAAAAATCATAATATAAATCAATTGAAGAATGATTTTAGTTTAAAGTTGAAGACCTGTACACTAAATTTGAAAAATTTGTCCTATGTTGGGCATTTGTTACTGCTGAGTATGCATTATAATTTTCTATTTTTTAGCGCAACGAAACCCACAATAAAGCAACAAAATCGTACATATATTATTATAAAGATCTAAATCCCAAATATTCTAACAAAACTTCATTTTTTTCGATAAAAATAATACGAATTGATTATTTTTTCCGGTAAAAGTTGTTACTCCCTCCGTTTCAAAAAGAAAGACCTCCTTTCCTTTTTAGTTTGTTTTAAAAAGAATGACCTCTTTCTTTTTTTTGGTAATATTTTAATTTCAGCTTTCCACGTGGCATGTTTAAGACCACAAGATTAAAGGACAATTTTGTACATTTGACATAACTTTAATTTAGGACCACAAGATTCAAAAGTCTTCTTTATTTTTTAAACTCCGTGTCAAGTCAAACTGGCTCATTCTTTGTGAAACGAAGGGAGTATTATTTTTTATATAATTATGATAATAACTGATTATTAGTGGGAAGAAAATAAAGGCAATGGATTATGGACGGTAAGGTTCAATGGCAAAGAATAAAAAGGTGAGAATATGGTTGGCGGCCCGTTGCCGCCGGTGGAAGGGTGAAAAGAAGGAGAAGAAGGGGGGTGGGTTGATTCAAAATAATTTTTTTATTTTTAAAAAAAAATAAATTGAATGATTTAAATAGAGATTAAAAAAATTGGATTCAATTGTCACGTGTCATCATTTTATTGGTCAATCGGCTATGTATTTGTGTTTGAGACACACACACTTTTATCTTTCAACTGATTTTCATTTTGTGTTAAATAAGTATAAATTTGTTAAGATTAAAGTGTTCAATTGATACAAGCCTAAGTTAAGGTGTCTAACTGAAATATGCGAACAACTTTAAGGGGCCGCATATGACTTAATTATTGGTATGATGAGTGGCTCAAGTTTGATGTAATCTTATGGATGAGCGGTTATATTTATGATTGGATCAGTACTATGTTAGTACGGTACATGTACACATAGGATCCCTTGCTGGTCATGATTAGATGTGCAAAATTAAAAATCTTTAGCATGTGTGTAAGATCTTGAGAGGTATGCCAGTGAATTCTGACAGATACAACGATTATCCAGATGCAAGGCTAGGATAGATATGATTTTCATTATTGTATTGGTTATTTATATTTGTGACATGTGTGTATGCAGGATACTTATAATGTAGTGATATGATTTGTTGATATGTGTTGCTAGTTGACCATGTATGATTCATACACTTACTTTTGTATTGTTGATAGGTATGATATTATGTACGATTGGATGGTTGGGTTAATAGTGGAAAAGATGATAAGGAATCGTGTTGATTTATATAATACTCACTCTCTTCCATTTTATGCGAGTTAGTTTAACTTGGTATGGAATTTAAGAAAGTACGAAAGACTTTAGAAATTTGTGGTCTAAAATAAGTGATAAATGTTTGTGTGGCTGTAAATCATTTCATTAAGAGTAAAATAGAAATTTAAAAGTTAAATTGTTACTTTATATAGAAATGTATCATTCATTTTGGGACTGACTGAAAAGGAAAATAAGTCATATAAACTTAGAAAAAGGAAGAATTAACTTATCATCTCTTATTATTTATATTGCAGTGTGATAAAGAAGAAGGCTAAAGCACTAAGTTGCTCACTATGATAATCTTACATACCTTTAACGCTCTAAATCTTGAAAATATTTGGAGAAAAAGATATCAATAACTTGTTCTTGAACCTTAGCGGTGGATTTTCTTGAAAACCTATGGATTTCATGGGTAAAAAGGTATTAATTGGTGTTAAGATAAAGAAATTATGAAATTCTTGGGTCAAATCTTACCTTGGAGAAAGTTGGTTTCTTTAGAACTTCTCTTCACTTTTCTTCATTTTTTTAAGATTAAAATTTCAGAAAAGCGAGGGACTGCGTTTCTTTGTCAGTCACTTTTCAGCATTTAAAAAAATATAAATTCAAAAAAAACAACGGATAGAACCGCTTTGTACGTCACTTTTTGGAATTTAAAAAAAAATCAAAAAAGCAAAAAACGGCGTCGCATTATTTAAGAAAATAAATTTTAGAAAGAAACAAAAAGGACATTGTCTGTCACTTTTTTGCGACGCCATTTGCCGCTTTTTGAAATGCGTCGAGCAAAAAAGTGACAAATTGGATTGCGTCACTTTTCCGTCGATTTTAACCAAAAAAGCCACGCAGTCCGTCGTTTCCCCCCAATCTTTTTAGTAGTGTTAGGCCTTTGAATATGAAAATTCAAGTGTTGACCTTGAAAATAACTTAATCCGACTATTATAGATTGTTATTGATATTATGTGTTGTTGATTTTCTAATTTAACTTTAGAATAGTGGCATGAAATAATTTTTTTAGAAATTACATAAGGTTTTAAAGACTAGAATCAATTGAGAGTTAATAGAAAATGGTCTATAGGTATTGATTTCGGTGGTAATAATAGTGATTTTGTGCTTGACGATAATCATGATCACGAAAAAATTATTTGATGATATTAATGTTTTAGTAAGTAAGAATAAGAGTATCATGAGTTAATAATTTTCATAATGCTTTAAGTTTTAAAAAAAACAAAAGATGATCTGTAAAATAGGATTAAAGAGGTGTTGATAATTATGTGGTTCATAAAATAAGGAAGTGATTAGTCTTAACGTAATTATTGAATCAATGATCTGAGTGAGTGCCACGATTTAGGATATAATTTTTACTTGAAGTTAAACTTTGCCTAATTTCTAATATGTAGTGTGAGTTATATTGCATGTTGATTGGCCATTATATATAGTTGTTGTTGGTTTGTGAATGAATTAAGTGTTGCTTTTATGAATAAGCATGTAAGCAGTTGAACTGATTATTTCACTGATTTTATGAAATATGAATTTGTAGTTATCCTTACTTTGATGATGTTATAAAGGATGGTGTTGTGATTAATTTATGCTTGTTTTGTTATCTTGAAAGATTAGCTTATTGAAATATGTAGATTAATAATATGATGACAGGCTCGAGTTTGATGTGATCTTATGAATGAGCGATTATATATATGATTGGATCAAATACCACGCTGGTACGATACATGTACACATAGGTTCTCTTGCATGTCATGACTAGATAAACAAGATTAAGCATCTTTAGCATCTGTGAGTTGAAAGGTATGCCAGTGGTTTCTGACAGTTACAGTGACTATCCGGATGCAAGGCTATGATGAATATGATTCTCATGATTATATTGCTTATTTGTATTTGTGATATGTGTTTGCTAGTTGTGACAGTTTGGACATGTATGACGATATTGCGTATGATTGAATGGTTAGGGCAATAGCACGAAAGGTGATAATGAATCGTGTTGAGTTATATAAATACTGACTTTTTACCATAAGTCTCTTATTATTTATAGGGAAATTTTATAATTGAGGTTATTATTTAGGATGTTAACGATGAGGGCAAAATAGAGCCAAAAGGTTGACGTCAAGGACATTTTAGACCCGAAAGGTAGAAAAATGGGTAATTTTGTACCGATTCGCATAGTTGAGGAGTATTTTAGGCCCTTTTCCGTTATTTATATTGTACTGTGATAATGAAGAAGGCTAAATCGTATGAAAATTCATTGTATGTATTTCAGAGTTAGAATGTTAATGTGAATTTACTCACTATTTTGGACTGGTTGCAATGATACTACATGATGATACCGATTGGTGAAGTGAGTTTTGCATAAGCATAGATGATGTGTTGTAATAACGTGAAGGGAGGTTTAATAATGAGTAGGAGTGATTTATGATGATTAATCTAATAATATAACTATTTCATGAAAACATTGCATATGATATATTATGACAAAGTTTTCAAATAACTTTGGTTAAAAAAGGGTCATGTGGTAGAATAGCATGAACCCTAAATCAATCAAGGATCATCATCAAAATATAGTATTATAAATTCAATAATGGAATCAACAATGAACACATTTGAAATAACGGAATTTAAATCATAGACTTTGGACAAAAATCTTAACTTTGATCTTATTAATTAAAACTGTAGATATAGCGCGTGAAGAACTAAGTTCTTCACTATGATAGCCTTACATACCTTAAATGCTCTAAATTCTTGAGAATTTTTAGAGAAAAAGATATCAAGAACTTTTTCTTGAACCTTAGAGGTGGATTTTCTTGAAAACCTATAGATTTCACGAGTAGAAAGGTATTAATTGGTGTTAAGATAAAAAAATTATGAAGTTCTATGGTCAAATATTACCTTGGAGGAAGTTAGTTTCTTGAGAATTTCTCTTCTAGGGTAAATTTTTGAACTAGAAAGGTGAACTACGTCTTTGGAAGAGTTATTAAGAGTCTTTTGACGCACGCTATCGCGCTGAAAAGATGTGAAGCGCTTAGCCAGGTAGCAAGAAGGCAATAGTCGTTGCCTCGATGCGTTATCGCGCAGAAAATGCCTCTGACAGGCAATTGATGCATAGTTGGACAATATACATTAAAATGGGCATAACTTCGTGTACAAATATTAGGTTGATGAAAGGTTTATTGTGTTGGAAAGAAGACTTAAATACCTTTAATTCGATAGGTGTTGAAAAGAAGACTCAAATACCTTTAATTCGATAGGTGTTGGAAAGAAGACTCAAATACCTTTAATTCGTAGGTTATAGTCTACCTAAGTCTTCATATTTTAGGAGATATGGACATTTAAAGTTGACCCTTGCACTAACTAATGCGAAAAACTTAGTCGGTAGGCAGACTTTGAACTCGACTTAGTACTAGAGGTCCCTTATGACCTTAAACCACATTTGATACACTTCATACACTTGAGAATGGACCTTAACATATATATACAAATAGTACATCACTCGATCCAAACTAATACACTTAAGACAACTGGTTAGGATCCTTAGTGTAGAATTTGCGAGGTGTTACACATGCAACAAAAGAAGGAAGAACTAGAGAGTAGTTTATTTTTCTATGGTAGTTGACATTGTTCTAGGGTTATTATTGAGTTATAGTAATTCCTAGATTGAAGTAAATAGCAATGTGAGTGAGGTTTGTAACAAGAAATGAATTTAACTTCTTCGAGAGCACTTAGAATAATTAGAGTTAATGAACTGTTAAGTTTGAGATGCTAGAGTTAGTTCCTTAAATTATAGAGTCATAATCTGAAACATTCTTTAAAGTTAGTAAAGTTTGATTGCTAAAATTCTACCTGTTATAAATTGTGGTTTTTATTTCCTTGAACAAAAAAAGTTTACCACGAAAATTTAGTAAATCCTTTACTTTACTGTTAGTGGTACGAAACCTTACCATTGGACGAAGAGTTAGCACGATTTCTTTCTCGAGGCCTAGTAATAACTAGTTAAGTTGCAAACGCAAAAGCTACGTATGAAGATTTGAGAAAACAAAATTAGCAGTCAATTTTACGAACAAACAAAAAAAAATACTCCCTCCGTTTTAACTTGTTTGGCTAGTTTTGACTTAACAAAGAATTTAAGTAGGAAAAATTTTAGAATCTTGTGATCTTAAACCTAGAGATATGTAAAATGTACCAAAATGTGTGGCTCATCATATGTTGAGACACCTTCAAAGCACCAACCTGAGCTAAATTGGAGTAATCCTCCAAATATCCAATCTAGAATCTAATTCACAAAAAGAAAAAATGAAAAAAAGAGAGATTTCATTCCATAATTTTTCTTAACTTGGATCACTTAAGAAAGTGAGGACTAATCAATCCAGCGATCTCAAGGAATCCAACCCGATCTCTTCCTCCAAAAATCTTCTTCAACTTGTCATCACAGATTATCACCTTCTTGTCCTCCGGATCCTACAAAGATAATCCACAATACGGACACGATAAGTTATATACTGGGTCTGCCTCCAACAAAAATATCAAAATATCATATTTCATCAACCTGATCTATGTTGCTCGGACACTTCAACAATAATGTGTGCTGGATCCTCCAAAAGTTAAAGATTTACGCAACAACTGTGTTAAATGTCAAGGTTGAAGTTTGCACAGCGGACATAGTCACACAGCATCACCAAGATTCGGTTTAAGAGGGAAGTGGAAATAGATAATAGATAGATAGATACAGAATAATAAGCTTGGCACTTTCTTGATTAGGAAAAGTTGACTGCACGAATATATCCTGGAATTGTGCTCAATTCAAAACCGAGATTGAATGAACCCAATGCATAATAAACACACAGTGTACAAAAATGGTTCACATGACTCGAGAAACAGTCCGTAGCCTCTCTTTGATTAACCAAGGCAACACCATTGATCACAAATTGAGCTGTCACTTTTATCTTTTCATATGTGTGCATATTGTTTGGACACACACAAAAACAAAGATAGAGAGAGATCCTGAACATAACTATTGTCTAGTCAGTTGTCACAAGCATAGTAGGTTTTTGGGCCAGAAAAGAAAAGAGCAACAAATTCATACTTGAAACGCAAAATTCATAAACAGTTAAAATGTCAGTGATTCATCCTTAACAACTATGGAACAAAACGTAAATGATGCAGACATTATCTTTAGGAAAATATAACCCTACAACATGTTACTGAATTAAGGGACAGAAATGCCGATGCCAATAACACTAAAGTAAAAAAGGAGTTACTATGATTCTACTTGAGAGTGAGAAGATGCATATCACATATTCACGCAATAACCAACTTCGGAAGACTCATTTCATAAGCACCAACATAAATTAAAAGAGGTTAAGAAATCATGTGAGTGGGCATTTAACAAATAAGCCATAGCAGAAGTACGATATATGCAGTTACGTGAAAAATGCAAATGAAAAGAACATCATGAGCACAATCTGTGTGAACCCCATGTGATAATCAACATACCATTTGGGAACCCTCTTATGTGTGCACCTACCCTGGGCTCAGATTTTGTTAATGATGTGTCCGAATTATTCGGGATTCGCATAACAGACCCCAATCAAAAACTAAGAAGCTTCTCATTCTTTCTAAGTGTCAAGGAGGCATAATCAAGTAAAATCCCCTTAGGCTACTGCTAACCACCAGAACGAAATAATTTACAGCACATATGTTCCAAATAAAAGCCAAAAGAAGCCCATTAATGCAACAATAACAAGAAGATATATACATATCAAATTATCGATCATTCAGTCAACTACGGTCAATCCAAAACTTGTAGCAGTCAATTATATTAGATTCACTCTAATTGGACGCCTTTCATTCCAATAAGGATAATCAACTTATCATTCCAATACTGATAAATAATTATCTTTAAGGCAAGTTAATGATTCCCATGTTCTCTAAATCTCAGAACTTATTCCAATATTGACGACTTTAACCAGACTAAAAAAGGACTACTAACAAACACCGACAAAGAAACCAAATGTAAATGTAGCAACAACAACAAAACCTTTATCTCAACTAGTTGGTACGTCTACACAAACATCTATTTCCATTGTATTATATTTCATAAAGTATAGAGAGGAATTTAGCGGTACCTAATCTTATTGGAGAAGAAACTTGGATAAAAGTAGCAGTAGAACAATGGAAAAGTGTAACAACTTGTTTGGATGATTGTCACCTATTGTATTGTATTGTGTCGTTAGTTTAAATACAATATTTTTTTATTTATACTAAATATTTATCGTTAAATTCATCCTTAGTAATGACAAAAAAGTCTTATTTTGTATAGGCATAATACATGACCCTTAACTTGGTTTCAACGGACAACTATGCCCTCCATCTTTGAGTGTGCACAAGTAGGCACTTAAACTTGTATAAAATTGAACAAGTAGACACACATGTCCTACATGGCATAATACACGTAGGACGCCACGTAGGACATAAAATTGCCATGTAGGGTGCCATATAGGACGAATGTGTCCATTTGCTCAATTTTATACAAGTTTAAGGACCTACTTGTGCACACCAAAAGTTAAATGTCATAGTTCTCAGCTGAGTATGTTTGTGTATTAAGCCTTTTGTATAAGGACCGATTTGATGTGATGGTGTCATTATCTTATATCTTTTACTCATTTTACCTTTACTGGTTATTTTATAATCTTATTTTATCTTTTACCTGCCTTTCAATATAACATCTCTACCCGGCACACTACTTTCATGTAAATTTATCTTTCAAATTGTTGGGTTAAGATGTAAAACATTATGTTAGGACAAAAAATGATCGAGTCTATCCAAATATTGTATTTATTAAAACAATACAATACGATACATTATGAAAAATTGGTAACAACCATCCACAAACAGTGTAATAGGTATACCTGAAGATTGTGCTGTTTGATGTGAGCCCAAATGAACTTGAGTGCTTGAGTACGAGGAATCTCCGGAAGTCCGCCGAGGAAGGCCTGCATTTCCGGCGAAACTCGACCTGGCTTCATTATGCCTCTTGGTTCCCTCTTCTTAGGCTCCGTCGTAGCTGGCTTCGCAGAGCCGGCGAATGTCGCCACCCGTAGATTACCGGCAAGCCTAACAGAAGAAGACGACGACTTCAAAAATAAAGCCGTTTGTACAGTCGAGAAAGCTGAGAAAAGTCCTAAAGACAACGCCATTTTTTCTTGTTTTCTGAAACTGTGGCTTTTGGGGGTTTGCAGAGAGGAGTGTGCTCTTCAAAATTGGAAATGGGGGTTTTCTTTTGAGAGTGGATAAGAGAGGCCCAGGGTTTTCAAAATCTCAAGTGTGTAAAAAAAAAAAAGGAATATTTATTTGGGAAAATTTAAATGTCAATATTTTATCATTTAATGGGACCTCTTATCAACATTTTTAATATTTATTAAAAAAAGTTATTATGTATTTTTTATTTGTTTAATTTGAAAGAATACAATTATTTAATAACAGAAAGGAGAAAATCATGGAAGAGAATATTTTTAAAAAAGAACATACCATTTAAAATTCTTATCAGTTATAATTTCAAAAGTAATTGATTGTATTCATTCCAATATGTATGATATGTGAATTTATATGCATTATGATTTTCATGTTTAAGTTTGTATAATGGCATTTGTATTTTTTTTATTAGTTTGTATTCATTCTAATAGGTATACCAAATGGATTTGTAGTTATTTAAGAAGCATATTTTTATCCATATACTTATGTAAACTCATGTTCATTTAGAAATGATACAACATTGGTTTGTATATTTTTCAAAAACATATATTATTTCTTAAAGTTCCAACAATATTTGTATTCCAGTCATCAAAACATACAAATTTACAATCATAGTAACAATCAAAATTTGTATTTCATGACAAAAAATGTATTTCTTATCTGTTATGTATTCCAAAAATATATTATATTCAATATCTAATTTATAGAACATCTACTAAATAGAATTCCAAATTATTTTGTATTCCAAGCATCCAACATACAAAAAAATCAAAACAATTCAATCATTCGCATTTGTATCCCAAACAGATTACAGACTAAAAAAGTAATATTTTTTTTACTTTGAAATATGACCGGTGATTCTATACTTTCATCTCCTTTTGGTTCTTCTGCATGTGAGAAATATGCAAAAATACTTCAATTCGAGATAACTAGAATTGTTGATGTCGTCCAACAAAGTGTCTTGGGTGAGATATTGACTTGAAACTTCCAAATTGTCAGTGACCGTCTAACCTTTAAATTCAATATTCGAATAGTAACTTAGAAAGATATTCAGGTGAAGATCCAACATACAAAATACAATCTAGATCCATTTTTTGAATAACTTTTTCAATAGCCATTTTCAAATCACTTCCAAACAAATTAAAGAATCAACAGTTAATGAATACCTGATCGTTTTTATATTTCACCGACAATCTCAAAGTTCAACGAAATCAGCCGAATTCACTTTGAAATTCCAATCGATTATTTCAAATCGCAAATAAGTCAAATTCACTTCAACAAAGGTTGAAAATCTTTTGAATGATTTCTGAGATTTATTAAAAAGATGAAAGAATTTGATTTAAAAAGACAAGATTTAAGTTACTTGAACATATGAAATAATGGAAGAAATCGTGAGAGAGAGAAAGAGAAAGAGAAAGGATATAATTTGGGTCAAAAATTTAGAGAGAAAAAAGTGGGTAATGGGGTCTTTAATTTTTTTTCTTTTACCCGTGGTAAAAAAGTGGGTCCAATTTGAGAAATAAAAGGAAGGTATATGAATTATATTAGGATACACTTTATTTGCTAAAATATTGACATTTTGACATTTTTAATAATTATTTTAAAGTGTAGATGTTTTTAATAATTATGTTAGGGATTTTGACTAGTTAGCTAATTTATCCATATTTACTTAGTGTCACGATTCGAGCCTACACCCTGGACATGGCCGGCACTCGAGAACCATTGCTGGTCCCCAAGCGAACCCTCATCCTGGCTGACTACAAGCGGAAGACTAACTCAAGCATACAAAAGCTTAAAAACTGAATAAAAATAATATATTCAACTCTCCATAAAATAGGCAACTTAAGTCT